>JAOPJO010000054.1:21602789-21614735 GCA_027123675.1 Molva macrophthalma | reverse complement strand
CTCTCTCTCTCTCTCTCTCTCTCTCTCTCTCTCTCTCTCTCTCTCTCTCTCTCTCTCTCTCTCTCTCTCTCTAGGTCAGAGCGGCATGGGCTCTTACCACGGCAAGCACACCTTCGACCGGTTGAGTCACATGCGGGCGTGCCTGGTGCGGTCCCTGGGCATGGAGAGCTTCAACCTGGCACGCTACCCTCCCCAGGACCGGCAGAGGGCCCGCCGGGTCCGAATGGCCCTGCGCTCCCCCATGATCGACTTCTCCAAGAGGACCTTCGTCTGGGCTGTCAGCGCCAGCGTGGTGGCGTTCGGCCTCTTCATCACCCTCTTGGTGATCCTCCTGATCGCATCAGGCCTCAACTGTACCTGCTGGTATTGGCAGGGCTTTTATAACTAGGATCATGCACCTCCCCCGCCCCTTTGCACCCTTTCCCATTTTCTACATATTCTCAAAATAAATTAATTCAAAGTTGAACTGTGTTTTTATCCAACTGAGTCGATTCTAAGATACGTTGTGGACACAGTATTCGTGGTGTTGGGATGTAAGTGTGAGTGTAATAGCTGCACCTACTATGTAAGGACGTTTTCGTGCCTACATTTGTCGATTGCAAAGTTGCTAATGTTTTGTCATACATCTTCAGGGGCTTCTACAAGCTATTTGGTAAGAACATTAAAATCCCTGAATATCCCATTTCAGGGATTCCTTTGAGCAAGGACCGAATATGGGTCTTGATTTAGAAGAGAAAGTATTACTTAACTCTTCATTATTTGAAACACAGGCCGAAATCTTTATCGATATATGAGCAACTCCGATCAACTTAGAAAGTTCACTGACTTGCTTAGCTGCATATATTATTGCTGATGGTAATAATGAATTAAAATGTAAAACAACACCTAGTTTTGCTTTTTTTATCAATAAAGAGATCTATTTACACAATATTCATGTCCTTCCATGTAATTATTTGTATACTATGAGTTCCTGGACTTTCTGAAATACTGACATTTGTGACATAGGCCTACTTATGTGTTTTACCTATAATAAATATGTAGGCCCTAGTCATCATTTTCAAATGGTCACCAGAACATAGCCTACGCTATTTAAAGGGGTGATATTATGCCACCAGGTGTGAGTGTGATAAGCCATTACAAGCCATCTTTGTTTTAGTGACATCACAAGTGGGAGTGTCCACCTAAATGTATGATGGATAGATAAGCAACATTTGCTACAGTCCACTGGGTAGGCTGGTAGACTGATCTTTCCAGCATACATCTAGGTGGACACTCCCACTTGTGATGTCACTAAAACATCAGGAAAAGGCAGATTTTCAAACGGCTTGTAATGGCCAATCACACTCACGCCTGGTGGCATAATATCGGCCCTTTAAGAATCAACCCTTTCAAATGAACACGTGCCCAGCCGTGGTGTGTGTTGGTGCCACTGACCAGAACCCTCCCTCTGGTGGAGCTGCTGGCTGCCCGACAGCGACGTCTGACTCAGGATGTCCGACATGCGGGCGGAGCTCAGTGCCTTGCCGGCCAATAGGCTCATCCCGGACATGGGGTCGGTCTGGTCCTGCAGAGAGAGAGAGAGAGAGAGAAGGCGGTTCGGGGGAGAGGAGGGAAATACCGTGAGCAAATCTGCTACGACCAAATACAGTTTTGATGTCTTTCACTCTGTTAGGAACTTCCCTCGCATGGCAAAGGTTACAGAGCATTTAAGACATGTGAGACCGACAACATACAAGTACATGACAACAAGTCCAGTCTAAACTTCTGGCTCTGGCTTGTGGTGTTCTGACCCGACCCCAGTCCTGTGTCTTAGTGGATCATCAACGCCACGTGCAACAGTGTGGGTGAAAGAGACAGCGAGACAGGGAGAGAGAGAGAGAGACGCAGGCTCTGGCTTGTCCACTTACATAGGCGTCGTCGCATGTCTGGATGGTGTGGTGGCGCTGCAGCTGCCCGCGGGACCTGTAGGCCTCGCCCTGGGGCCCTCTGGTGTAGCCCACGCCGTTATGGTCGGGCACCTCCATGGCCTGTCCTTGTGGCCGGCACTCTACATGCTCAGGCTCTGCAGAGCGGGAGGACGACACAAAGAACGAGAACGTCGGTGAGAGAGGAAGAGAAAGAAGCCTTGAATAACCTTTCGCCGCTGATATCGTTTGTGCGTTGTTGTTAGTGACCGCTTCATTCGCAACCAAGTCGAAACAATTGAACGCATCATTTAACTCCTAAAGGAACTATTAATTCATTGAGGCAGATGAACCGTTCAGGGACGGGTCATCTTCTTTTAAACCCTTGGGCTCAGACTGACGGGGGACCGCGATGTCCCCCCCCCCCCTTCCACGTTCCCAGGGGCCTCACCTCTGGTGGTCGAGCCGCTCCTCATGAAGCCCTGCCTGTGTGTGGGGGAGGTGTAGGGCGGGGTGCCCCCCCGCGGCGGGCCCAGCAGCTCGTGGCTCTCCCCCGCCTTGGCCAGCAGGCCCTCGCGTGCGGGGTGGTAGCTGGCGGGCGCCTCGTCCTCCTCCATGCTCTCAGAGTGGGGCAGGCTGGGGCAGAGGGCCTGGTGCTGCTGCTGCTGCTGCTGCTGGGGCTGCTGCTGCTGCTGCTGCGGCTGGGGCTGCTGCTGCTGGACCTCCGGGGAGCGGATCTGCAGCAGGTGGTGGAAGTGCGGCCCCCCCGTGGCAGCTTGCTGGGCCGGGGCCTCCAGGCTCTCCCCCTGGCTGAGCTGGCGGAGCAGCAGCATATCTTCGTAATCCTGGGGCCCGGGGCCCGTGCCGGGCGAGGAGGCGGCGCACGCCGAGCCGGGCCGCGGGCTCTGCCTCTTCAGCAGCGCGGCCAGGTCCTGGGGGGGCAGGCGGGGGTCGGTGTGCCCGCTCAGGGAGTGGCGGGGCGACAGCAGGCCCTGCAGGGTGGGCGTGACGTGGTGCTGCGGGGGCCGGTATTCCTGCGGGGTGGGCGAGAGCAGGGCCTGCTGCAGGGCCGAGGGGCTGCCGTAGCCCCCCCCGACCACCCCGCCCTGGTAGCCCTCCAGGCCGGGCACGTTGAGGGTGCCCTGCAGGTAGGGGCTGTAGGAGCCCACCACGCCCGAGGCCCCCCGCGAGGCCACGTCCCCGGAGAAGAGGTGGGGGTTGAACTGGGCCTGGTCGTAGCCCGTCGAGAAGCGGCCCAGGCTGCGACTACAGCGCCAGGGAGGAAGCACAGTCATCAGCCATCATTGTACCAACCGTCTGAATAATGTACAACATCAGGTGTTCAGATCCGATCAAGGACCAGGTTTTGGTCTACACTAGGCCGCTGTCAACCCATAACAAACAGGGCATTGACCACATATCACAGACAATGCCAGGGTCTAGTCCAGGGTTCAGGAATTCACATAAAGAGGAGCAAGCTCGGGCTGAAGCCTTGAGCCCCCTTTCTCTGTGTGAAGGTGTTCCTGGGTACACAGCATAGTCTCTAGAGGGACTAGGGAAGAGAGGAGGGGACGTCAAGCTTCACCTACTAACGTCGCTAACATCCAACCACTCACCCCTGAGAGCTGCTGACGTGGTCGTCTCCGTTTGTGGGATATTGTGATATATTGCAGTGATAACGTAGGGAATAGGATTTTTCCATGGTACTGTAAAATCTGGCTTTTGTATGTATTTTTCTCAAGTTAAATTTGTATTTTGGCAGAAAATGTTGCAGTTTAAAGTGCAGAATACAGAACAGAGGCAAAGCATCGAAAACAAAAGTCTACAGCTTAAAAAGGAGGTAGAATCGATTTATCAAAGTCAAGAATGAAAAAAAAGAGTACACAAAAAAAAGCGAAAGGGCAAAGTGAAAGCATGAAAAGAAAAAAACATTGAAAAGGTAAAAGCTTAAGAGTAAAGAATCAAACAAAGCTAAACATCAAAGTGTGCTTGGCAGACATCTGGGGGTGACGGAGCAGGTGGTGGGGTCACCTGTGCATCTCAGCGTTGTCCGCGCTCAGCTGCTTCCCGAGCACCCGGTGTCCACAGGGGGTGGACAGGTAGGCCCCCTGTCTCTGGGCCCCTGCCAGCTCCACATCCTGGACCTGGATGGTCACCTTTGGGGGCGGAAATACACAAAAACATCAGACACGGCCAAACAAACATTTGCATTATTTGCGTGATTGTTTCAAATATGTATGCTTACTTTAAAACAGACAACCTAAGTCTAATAAGACGGTGCAAAACAAAACAAGACTATCAATAGGGGCCCGTCTTGGTCCAACCTGTTGTTGCTGGGAGACTCCTGGCGGTAAAGGGACACCGGCGCGGCCCGACCCCGCCTGCTGATTGGTGGGTAGGGGGACCCTGTTGAGGCTCGTGGGTGGGGGGCTTCCGCTCTGGCCCTGGTAGAGGGCAGGAGTGCCATGCTGGTACTGCACTGGTGACGGCCCGTGACCCTGCATCATGGCCGCCGAGCCAGGCGGAGGGCTCTGATTGGGCTGTCTGAACAGGTGGTTGCTGGGATGTGAGGGCGGGGGGCTGGAGGGGGGCTGAATGCGCAACCTGAGGGGGAATGGAGAACGTCTCAGCATAGTATCATGTTTCCAGCTAACTAAATGCTAGCAGCTTACTGAAGGCTTGCAGCTTACTAAATGCCAGCAGCTAACTAAAGGCTAGCAGGTAACTTACGGCTAACAGGTAAGTTAATGCTAGCAGGTCTGTAATAGCGAACACCTAACTAAAGGCTTACAGGTAACTAAAGGCTAACAGGTAACTAAATGCTTGCAGGTAACTAAAGGCTAGCAGGTTGTTACCTCTGAAGCTGGTGGGTGAGGTGAATGGGCTGGCTCTCTCCGTGTCCTAACGACAAAGCCTGTAAGATGGTAAGAAATGTCATGTTAGCAATTCCATTGGACAGCCCAACACGACTTAAGTTTAAATGCGACTGATAAGAAGTGTGCAGAACAAAGCATATTGACATTGAGTGAAAGAATGAGGATTTGAATAGCATGTTTCGGATGGCCCCACTGTGCCTGCTGCCATGGTCCATAGCAGCACACTGTGTACCTGGATTTGCTGGTGGAGGATCTGCTGCTCTTGCTGGTACAGCGCATGCTGGTGCTGGGTGTGCTCTAGGAAACGCTCATCCTGCGGTCCCGCATACATTTTCTGGAGCTGCTCACACTCCTGCACACACATTCCCCCACACACAGAATTGTATAAAGCGTAAGTGAACCCCCTGTTACAGCTCCAACTTGAACACTATGATTTAAGGAAAATGCATCTAGGGGAAGGAGGGGGACATGCTATCCTCATTGTTAGAATCCACGGCAACTTTGTAATACTGTATTTTAAGCTAGTACCGTCATTAGGTATAAGCGTTATAATGAGCGATGTTGCATGTATATGAAATGCGCCACACAACGTGTCATTATACCAGAAGTGTCAGAGAAGCTGAACCTCTCCCGGATGCGGCAATCAACATCAAGACGGAATGCCACACATCTACACACCGTGGCTTGGCGAACGCTCTCGCCGACAGAGTCTCTTTTGAGTTTCGACTTTTCGAAACTCAAGTCGCGTTCTTGTTCGAAAAGAACGCGGTTGAGTTCGGAGCACAGTAGAACATTCATAAACTTGTTGGCGGAGACTGGCAACAGCAAAGGATTTAACACTTGTTTTCCCTAAACTACGGTCTTAGTTACAGTGACAAAATGCCATAGATTACTATGTTGACTATCACATGACAAAAAACATTTAAACCTAAACCCAAAATAGGGTTTTGAGTTCATCTCCCCTTTAATATTTACAATATTGAAAACTTTCGTCAAGAGTGAATGAAGGATCTCCCGATCAGTCAAAATGTAGAATGAAAATAAAGTAAAGTTAAATAATTAACTTATAACATTGTATTTTTTGGCCCATCCATGTGAGAAACAAAACGGGAAAGTTGAGCATTTAACCAATTTTGACCTTGACCATATCTTACCAAACACTCCTAATCAACCTGTACTTTGTCTACCCTACATGACTCCCCAAAGCTAGACATAATACTGTCGGTGACTGTCTGACTCTACCTACAGGATACAAACGACACAAGTATGGTCCTATGATTACTGTGAGCCAACATTTTAATTATCTTAATTGGGTGGAGTTACCTAAACGAATGACGCAACAAAGCCAGAGTTCCTCCTACTCCGGTCCAGAGCACCAGTCTCCATTTTCCTTCCACTAATGAATCAATTGTGAATCGATAAGTGATTCACAAAGCTTAGCCTTAAACAGGCTTTAGGCAATTAAGATATAAGCCAAGGTGAGAAATGTTTTGGAACTGCCGAGCTTCAAGGTCTTCCCAGGTTGCACATCTCAAACACACTTCACTAACCTAATAAACCTAATAAACCCTGCTTTGGGCTGTACCGCAGCCACAACACATCAGCCCTGGTCCCTGCTTGTCATCTGGTGTTAAACTGGCTGTTTGACGCTTCGTCCTGTATGCTTTATCTACAGGTTCTTTAATACAGTGTTTCTCTCATTGACCTACAAAGAGTAAGAAGTAGGGTTGGGCCGGTGTAACATTTTTCCCACTGGTTTGATAATTAGTCCAACACAAAACTGGTATATGGATCTGTACCACCAGATGGCGCCTGCGTGACTATACCAACTGCTGAACTGGTGGACCATGAGGAATGCCTTGATGGCACACACTAGACACAATTTCAAATTTAGAAAACATGAGGGTTGAGGACCACACCAATAGATGGAGATAAATGTAACCATTTGGTCTTTAAGTGTATGGAAGGCAACGATTTTACCATCACAGCACACCACACACACTAACCGATTCCATTACCCAACAACCCAGTCCGGATTCTCAAAACCGGAACTCAAGCAAATCGCATTTGCAATCTGCAAAATGAGGAAAACATTGCGGGAGGTGGCCATGCTATGCTAGCTTTACAATAACTTCTAAAGAACTATGAACGAAGTCATGGAGACTGTGTGCAAAAGGAGTTGGCCTCCTAAATTTGAAATCCATCCCACTTTCAATTCGTCCACCATGGCATCTGTTGTGATTACCGGTCAGAGTGGTTCCCAATTGGCTATCGTCTTTCCCACGTGACTGCTCCGTTTCTAAACAAACATAATATTATTGTATATTATGTTTGTTGCATATTTCTAATGCAATACAAGTTATGTTTGCCAGAATGCCTCATAATGACATACACCGGTTCAGTCAGTATGCATAGTTTTACCGGCATAAGCTCACACACCGCACCGGTAAAACGGGAACCTGCCCCGCCCTAGAAAGAAGACTCTCTGTGTTTAGAGACATGCATGAGGCAATCTGAAAATATTCCTTTGCCTTATTGGATCTGAGGGAGGTCTAGAAATAAAACTCATGTCCCATTTTGTACCCCAGAACATACAATGAGTGTGTGTTATTGTTATCAGGGTTATTTTGGGGAAGAAAATGGGTAATCATTATTTTTCAGATTACAAATTGTATAAGCTTTTATTTCAATTTGTCAGATTTATTGATTAATGGTTTAGTGTACATCATGCCTTAAATGGCATAATGGCAAATTCCCATCACCAGGCTCAATGTTACCATGTGCCTAAAGTATCTTTAGGATGTGTATTTTCTCATGCATAAAGCCCATAAGACACAATATTTATAGCAATACTATAAATGCACACACAATTTGTTAACAAACTACTAACCCTCCTCCATAAAAAAAACAGTACAAAGGGGATATTGAGAGGAAAATGGCTTTGAAGTTGGACCAGGGGTTGACATTATAGTTTTGTTATAATGCTAGCAATAAAATGCCGCTTTTCCACTGCACAAAGTAGTACGGCACATGCATAACCAAACAATCAATAGTTTCTGGTATTGCTCGACTAAGCTCATGCAGCTCGATTGGCAAGCTGAGCACAGGCACGTCGATAGTTGACAAGAGGAAAAAGCACAAAAGCGTGGGCACTGATTCCAATACTCAGAGCTGTGGAAAAGCGCTCATCTACATTGGCCTAGAAACAGTCGGGAATAGTGAACTATGGGTCAGAAATAACCACTAATTGAGAATATTCTACCACCAAGCCTGACACACCAAATACTTGCAGACCATAGGAAGCTGTGCGTTTCACCAACTGGAAGTCTCCCTGGGATTGCAGCCTGGAACGCTGTCCTGCCGAGTACTGAAGGTGGAAGGTCTAGGCCACTGGCCTTCGGTGAGTTGATTCACTGAAGTCGATGAGTTGCCTTTGTCCACAAGCTGGCCCTTGCTTCCCTTACTGCCAATAAGTTCAGTAGTGGCAGGTTTGCTTGCTTCCATGTGCACTCTGTACACAGCATATATTCAGGGGATGTGTCATTCCTGGAGACGCGTCCTTCAACTTTGACTGGAGACACCTTGATGATGTCAGAGCATTCACAGGAGACCAGCCGAGCACCCAGCAGCCTAGCAGAAGAGAGCTCTAAATCTCTTACACTAGGCACACAGGCCCCCCCAAACCCCCAAGATTGTTCCCAGGTCACACATCAGGATGTTTCTCTGTCAACTGGCAATGCTGTCGATGATGAACTTGATAAACATGCACCTAAAATACACAAGAACTGAGACATATCTTAGTTGGTCTTGATCCACACATTGCAGCGTGCTTAGAATCATAGTGTTTCCTGCCCTATGCCACCTGCCATTTCTCAACAGAAATGTTAGACACAGTTCATTCCTATGCCGTTTCCGATGTAAGTTCCGTAGTTAAAGATGGACAAGAACTGTCACACGTTTAGATGTAAGACTTGGCGGTTCGTTTTGGTTATTCCACATGTGTCCGTGGTCATCCTTTGTCATGGATTCCTGGGGATCCCAGGTCTGTCTGTGATTCTCATCACAGACAGACCTTAATTCCTCATTTGATCCTGGTTGTGGATTGTTGAGATGTGCGCCTGGTCATCGTTTGCCTTTGTGTGACAACACTTTTAGTCAAGTCAACTTGCAATGAATACACATTTGTAATCAGTACTCCAACCTTCTCTTTTTCAGTTCATTTTATTTATTTCAGTTCTCATCATTGAGGCCTGCAATGAGAACCAGATGACAGTAGTACAGAAACTAGAGGTATTTCATGTGTTTCAACAAATTGTATCTGAAAACATACGCATGCTCTTTAAATCCAGACGCTAAACCTCTATAAACCTTTTGCTTTGATTCCTATGTTATTGGCACAGAGTACACGTTCTCTGCATAACCGCTGTGTCAAGGTCAGGTGACCGGTGATCCCGTGCGGCTGTGAAACCTGTGAGGACACTCTTCCACCGTACGTGACCCTCTATGGATGAATACGCAACCCCATTACATCACCCTGGTGGTTGGCCTGACCTGACCTCCACACTGCTCTGACCACATAATAGCCGACCCTCAACTATCTAGCTCTACGTCATTGACCAGGGATGAGCCGAAGCAATTATCCTCAGCTATACAGTCCTGTCATTTGCTTCTTGTCTTGCTCCCACTGACACCTGGATTGGCAGTCGAAGCACACTAAGCTTGCAGGGTATTTCACTAGTGAAAGCATCACGTGGGGGTGCTTTTACACAGCTGGTACGCATAGTGATCTGACCAATACAGAGCCCACTGTGTCGCTTGCTCCACTGCACAGCAGACCCATGCCAATGGGAGTGGCCTGGCGCAACATAGGGCCTTGACTGTTGCCTCTAATTTACTCATTGATATTCACTGTTAATAATCTGCTCCATCGCTTCTGTTCTCATTTTGTTCTCTCACGGACTGTGACAGTCACCACGAGAAGACTGGCTTTTCAAATGAGGAATCAGAACAGCGTGGGTGCTTGTGGGTGCCGGCATAGCGGAGAGGGTATTCAAAATGCAGGCGTGTTCTGAAACAGCTCTTTAAATCACGCCATGCCTCTCAAAAGCTTCCAACACAATTAGTCAATTATGTTGGATTCCCTGTGTCGGGAGCATCGGGGGTCGACATTTAACCACCAGCCTAATTTTTGTCCAATTTAAACCAGTTACAGAGCCACCGTGTCTGCTAAATGTTTTCATTCATGTGAAACATGAATGTATTGGGGGGAAAAGTACAGAATGGATGGCTTCAACTGCCCAAACCAACGAGATATTTATCTGACTAGTTAAATGTATTTAATAATGGAAGTCTAAGTAAAATCCTATTTACAGACTGCCAGACAAAAAACCTTTGTTGTTCAGCATGTACTAATAAATAAATCTCTGGGGGAAACAGGACCAATACTTGCTATATGTACACTTTGCAGCTGTGCTGTTTGGTTTGTTCTGTTTGGAGCACAAGAAAATAGCAACTGACCAATCAATAGTCTGTGATATATCCCATTGCTCCACCCATGTTGCAAGGTTGGTACACCTTGTACCCAGGACACACCAGGAGCTGAGATCATCACGGCACGGCGGCAGTATACTATTCAGTGGACATTGGAAAACCTTACAAAGTGTGAACACCACATCCAGTATGGTTCGGCCCGGCAGTGGAAAAGTGCCATTTTATTGTCCTGTGTATGCTGTCATGATGCTATGGTTTAAAATATATTCTGGTCAGTGGTAGCAATTGCTTTCTCTTAAACATCTATGCTTCATTTACAGGGAGTCTACAGGCCTGGCGAAGATGAGGTCATGATGCATTTTAAAATGTAGATGACCACAGTGCAGTGATGTGACCACATAGAGATGGTCACTGGCAAAAATGCAGTTTTGCTGCCATTCTTTGCTTTCTCCAACGCAGTTGCTTGGCTTAGTCACTAAAACTTTCTCTGAAAATTGAGATCATGACCTTAGATTGGCAAAGAAAACCCACACCAAATAAGACCTCAAATTGACTGATTGGATGTTGAGACAGGAGCTTAGACGTGGCCCCTGCTGACCCCGCTCACTAGACTCACTGCTGTCTGAACAAACAGAGCACAGCGCAGCAACGCCAACCAAGAGCCTGGACCAGAACCAACGCAAACAACCTGATTATAACACTCAATCAAGTCTGATCTCGGTTAATCATTCTATGCAAATACAAGAAAAATTGCTGATCTTTGGGTGTTCGAACCGCTGAGATCTGAAGACATGGACCCACGTTTACATTGGCTTCCATCTCATCATCAAAACACACAAATGTCAACTTGTTTCAGATAATCCAGTTGTTGAAGGGTCTGTATTTTCAGACAAAATATTTTATACTATAAATATAACTATTTATAGCCACAGACTCTAGACTCACACTAGTATGGCAACTTTGGGCTTCACCTCAACAATTATTTTCAATCAACTTTTAACTGTCCAATTATGACCACACAAATATTGAATTACCTACATTGTTTCTGAGCCCCTTCATTCAGGCCAATCAGCCCGTATTAATGTTAATGTTCAGTCAACAGTTCAGGTAAATCAGTCATCAGTAAGGGTCCTTGGTGTCAAACCAAAGCATTGACTGATCCGTCTTTCTCGCAAGTACATGCCTCTACAGTTTGTGGCAAAAAGCAATAAAAAGTCAAATTTCTTTCATATCCGCCATGTTTGACTTTCTTTATGCTTTCTTGGCGTCATTTGGCGTCTTTCTTTACACGGTAACTGCGCGATTGTGGACATTGCCGCATCTGCCACCTCCAGCACTGGATGTCTTCAGTGACTCTGAGTCTATTTCTCTGGAATGGGTCTAATTTCAGAACCGACCTGCTTGAGTTGCCGGATGAGGCTGCTATTCTCCAGGTGGGCTTTGAAGGCCTGGATGGTGGCGGCGCCGTCGGAGAAGCGCCTGACGGGAGAGAAGCGCTCCATGGGGAGGTGGAGCGTGTTGCAGTCCTTGTAGCTGGACCTGGTGGAGGAGAGGGGCGGGGATACAAACATATGCAGCCACACACACGAAACACACGCACGCATGCACACGCACACGCACACACACACACACACACACACACACACACACACACACACACACACACACACACACAC
>JAOPJO010000054.1:21584571-21597877 GCA_027123675.1 Molva macrophthalma | reverse complement strand
GTGTGTGTGTGTGTGTGTGTGTGTGTGTGTGTGTGTGTGTGTGTGTGTGTGTGTGTGTGTGTGTGTGTGTGCACACGCACAATATACAACAGTAGTAAACTAAACACTACCGGACCAGATGGCGCGCTACTGGGAGCTTGTGTGTAACGCTCATCTACAATATGGTCTCGGGGATTGCAGTCGCCATGGCAACTGACTGACGGCAACAGCAGCGAGGGCTAGCGTTTGTGAGTTCTGCCTGCCAGCGGGCGTTCAAATGATAACCTGCTCCAATGTGTCCCCTGCAGCACTGCAGACGGACTCACCTCCACGATCTGGTTCTCCGGGTTGATAAGCTGCACATGGGGCACGGTCATGCTGACTGGATTACCCTGCTGATCCGTCTGCAGGGTGAGCATGACACACACACGCACTTACTGCACAGATGAAGTGGCAAACAACCTTCTTAAAGCAATGGCTGGTAGCTCACTGGAAGGTGGAAGCACTTGACACTTAGGCCAGGTAATTTGGCCTAAACGATCAATCTGAATACATACAAACATATGTATATGATTGTATGTATGACATGTATAATATTATTACAAATGTATACAATAGGAAAAATACAAGAAAATGTATGCACAAATTGATCAATGCACAAATTTGGCTTACACCCACTATCCATAAGTGATTCATGTCTCAGTCTCCCAAAAACATTGCATAATAACAATGACTAGAAATTGACACGAAATTGTTCAATTTCAAGTTCAGTCGACCATTAAGGTAAGGTTTCAGAGTTGCAAAGAGAGAAGAGAAAGTAGCAGAAGAAAGCAATATTTTGAAAATCAACAACCCGAATAACCTATATATATATATATATATATATATATCCTCACTCTAGGTCTCCCATCTTCTTAACATCAACTGTAAACACATGCAAGCCTCCTTTGCTTCAGGCAAAACAACACAAATGTGGCTCCAGATGTCCATCGCAGCGAGGGCCATACCTGTACGGCGCTGAGGGGATAGCCGATGGGGCGGGGGGTGGTCGGGGCCACCCGCAGAGTCTTGTTCTTCTTGAGGCGGTCGGCCAGCAGGCTGTAGATGGCACTGAAGTGATCGTACGCGTCCGTGTGTAGGGACTGGAGGAAGAGACGGGGCAGGCATTAGAGAAGACTTCGGGTTAACAAACGTAACCCGGGCTCTCCGATAACAAGCGGGAGGAGTCTCGACTGCGGTGTTACTGCGACTGTAGATGCCACGGCCATTCGTGGACTGCCGAGGAACTTCGTTTCACGGTTGAATATACATGTTGCCTAACACCGAGGTCCTGTCCCATGTAGATGCGTAACGCACACTCTGGAGGCAACGCATGCGGCCCCTGCTGCGCCGGAGACGAGAACGGAGGGGACGGAGAGCCGTCGGATCCAGGGTCAGGCTTGGATTCTAAGGCACAAAGGCCAGGTTAGCCCGTTACAATACTCTAGTGTCTCCGGGCGCAAACTGGACCCGCTCTGTGTGTACCTTGAGCACATGAATATCAATTGCTCGCTTTGCCAAAGCCAGTACCAACGCCAGGGATGTTTTTTAAGGGAGAATTGTTCAAATTGACTTGGCCTATAAGGGCTCAAAAGACGTGGCTCCAGCACAGAGGTAAATCCCATGGGGTGAGCTGCCAGGACTCAGGACGTAGCCTTAGTGCTCCTTCATGCAACAGCAGACATGGGGGTGTTGCCCCACTGTCGAATTTCCAAAAAAGTCTTGGCAAGCGGCAATGGCAGCCATGTCAACTTTAATAGTGGAGAAAGTCCTCCCTTTGCCCAGTTGGACGATACAATTAGTCAGCAAAAACCAACTTGTTTTTTTTGCAAGGTGCCGGGGCAGACCACAAATCAAGGTGCCGGGGCAGACCACAAATCAAGGTGCCGGGGCAGACCACAAAACAAGGTACCGGGGCAGACCACAAAACAAGGTGCCGGGGCAGACCACAAATCAAGGTGCCGGGGCAGACCACAAATCAAGGTGCTGTGGCAGACCACTCCTCAGACTTCTTGTGGACATGGCTCTGTGGGAGTCCAAACATCAAGAGATTTAGCCCGTAATGGGTCATTGCTAAGGATAGGCTACAGGGGCGAGCGATGTTCAAAAACGAGCTTTGTTTGTCATCTAGTTCAACTGTTTTTTCCAAATGAACTGACTACCGATATTGTTGATTGTTGCTTTGCAATTGGGTAATTATAACTGGAGGCTAAAATTGTGATCACCGACACAAAAGCGCAGCCTCAGTGCCGTCCCTGCCATATAATGGGACTGTTTGTTCTGACTCTTAATGTCAGTTTCTGTGCAAAAAATCTAGACAACAAGTTGTTGTATTGAGTAGTGGCACTTAAGACACACGCCGTGCAAAGTAATGGCATTTAAGTCACACGCCATGCAACACTGAAAACAAGTCATGACAACGGAATAAAAGCGGACAAGATGTTTCGCCGGCGTTCTTTGGGATGTTTGTACGCGCCCGCATGTGTTCCCTACCCACCTGTAGGGTGCGCTCTCGGTCCAGCCCCATCTCAGACATCTCAATCAGCACCTGCTCGTTGATCAGCTCCGTCTCCCGCTCCGTCTTCACCTGCTCGCACTCCGCTATTAGCTGTGTCAGTGGGGGGGCGGGGGGGAGCACAGGGGGAATGCATTAGACAGAACAAGGTGAAGAGGCCAGACCGTCCCTGGCTGGTTGTTTGGGGAGGGTACGGATGACACGCACACCCACCCTGTCAAATTCGGGGTCCGGGTCTCCCTGCCTCATCCACTTGTTCTTATTTATCTGCTCCATGGACAGGCGCCGGCTGGGCTCCAGCACCAGCATGTGTCTGATCAGGTACTCACAGTCTGGCAGAAACACATGACATGCAAGCATGTGGGAGACATGAGAGTTCCGCAGTTTTCCAGTTGAACATTTTATTTTGATGATGTTCCGCTACATATAGAAAAGTTTGACGTCTCTTAGGAAGCAAAACAATCTGCATGTCATTGTCATGATATTATATTCCAATATGCCCAACCAACATTACATACAAATATATACCTTTCTGTAATAGTTGGTATCGGTACTTTGTAACGGCTAATATACATTTTGGCTAAAAGCAGTGGCACGATGCGTTTCGTGCTGAACCCCAAACTGACCTTGAATAAACTGTGACTAAAGGTGCCTGCACACATCCCAAACAAACACCAACACCCAACTTCAGAATGTTGGCCCAATCCAACAGCGCTTAGACACGTTAAACGACAACCTTCACCCGACGGTAGGCAAACACCTTAAGACAATAGCGTGAAAACCATAGCGGACATTGCTACGGAACCAGAGTCGAAATCATATTAGCTATGTGTCTAAAAACCAACTTCAACTAACATTTTGAATCTAATCGGTGACTAAACATAAGTGTTCGAATTTCTTCAATTGCCTTTTCAATTGTATGGATCCCCATTGTAATATGTTGGTAGAAGAAAGGGATGCGGAACAGGAGACCTACCTGTGGACATGAAGAAAGGGATGCGGAACAGGTGACCTACCTGTGGACATGAAGAAAGGGATGCGGAACAGGTGACCTACCTGTGGACATGAAGAAAGGGATGCGGAACTTGCCGCTGAGCACGCGGGCCCTCAAGTTCTGCAGGGTGCTGCCGTCGAAGGGCAGAGCGCCACAGACCAACACGTACAGCACCACTCCCAGGCTCTGGGACACAAACGCACAAGGAAACGTCAAGACAAAGCACCCGAAACCTAACCCTAGCCAATCCGATACTTTCCGTTTTGATTGTTAAACCAAGGCTTTGCACAGATTTGAACTCATTCAAAACAATCCCTGGACCAGGCTAACCAAATAACCTGCAGCCAAACGACTAGCGGTTAGCACGTTGCTAAAGCCCCAAGCCGTTTCTATCTGCAAAGAGTCAACACACCCAGATGTCCACTTTGGGCCCGTCGTACTCCTTGCCCTCGAAGAGTTCTGGCGCGGCGTAGGGGGGGCTGCCGCACCACGTCTTCAGCAACTGGCCCCGGGAAAACAGATTGCTGAAGCCAAAATCTGAGAGGGAGAGAGAGGGGGATTAAGGGAGTTTGTGTACGGAGATAAATCTATTAGGCATAGTGGACAACATATGTTCGTTCAAATCAATTTGGGTTTTAACATTTTTGGCGGCTTCCTTTTTAAGGTGTTAAAGTGATTTTTAAATGGGCGTCATTCATGAGCAGGTAGGGGTTAGGCATCTAGTTCAATAAGACCTACACCTTCAGTGAGAATCCAGAACGTTTCAGCTGGCAGTCAAACACCCTAACCACTAGACTACCCTGCCCCTTATCCTGACTATCCTGCATCTTTAGAAACATACATAGCCTTGTCACTCACTCACACCTACACACCTGCAATCTTGATGTCGAGGTTGTGGTCCAGCAGGAGGTTCTCGGCCTTCAGGTCTCGGTGGACGATGTTGCGGCAGTGGCAGAAGTGCACCGCCGCCACAATCTGCTTAAACTTCTTCCTGGCGTCCTTCTCCGCCATGCGTCCGTGGGCCACCAGGTGGTCTACAGCAGGTGGGGACAAAAGGCAGCAGTTCAAAAAAAAAGAAAAAAAAGAAAGATTTTTCTCAGAATAACCACTTGAGAGATCCAACCACACTGGTGCCATGTTCATGACATGTCAGCGACACGGACCATTGAATACTTTTATAAGTTATACCAGAGGTGTTACTTTATCATTTTGTTTGCATCATGACAGAGCTATTTGGAAATGTTCCATGGTTACATATTGTAACATTTCCATACATATGACATGATTTGGGGAGAGCCCTGATATAGACAATTGTGAAGAGAATATACAAAAATGGAAAAAGCGTTGCCTTACCAAAGATCTCCCCTCCACTGGCGTATTCTGTGACTAGGTAGATCATTCTCTCCGTCTCCATCACCTACGGCCAGAGAGACAATAAGAACAATAGAATTGCCGTGGCACAGTCCAAAAGGTGTTATAAAAGATAAGGTATCGGGAAGCCACCCCCACCCATTGGCAATCCAAAAGCACTCTCAACGCTTGTTGCATGCTAAGCAGGAATCTGTCTGGCACCGCCTATGTTGCCAAAACAAGGGCATGCACAGGAAGACTGTGTTTTTCAAAGATACATAATGATATCCCAGCAGAGATAATGGTGTTAATCCCAATTCAAATATCTGTCATTATGTTATTGTGGTCTGAAGCAATGAAAATCTCACTGATTAAAGATACAAAAACGAATAAGCCATATAACTTGAAATTATGTCATTCAAGAGTATTATGGAAAACCATAATATTTGTGTGGACGATAAATCAATATTAATATGAATCGCGATAAGATCTGCCGCGATAACGGTGACACGTTTTTTTTAAAATGAATTTCCGATATTTAAGATACATTTACATACATTTAACAGCATCAATGACTGACTCTGAGTCAGTGTAATGCGTTCAAGCAGAATACAATAGCCAAAGTCAGGGCTGGAAGACGTACACGCATGCAGCACCCCAAATCCCCACATGGAATTCCCAGTACTCCGATCGCCGTTCAGGTCATTTTGTCTGCAAAATGAGTTAGCCCCTGAGTGTGACGCAAATGTGACTGAAGAAGCTACCACCAGTAGTCGACGAAGACTAAATAGTTTGGAGAGGTCTGACCACTTCAGTTGTGCTTACTTGTACTGTGGTACGTGAATATGGGTTGTTATTGATAACATGACGTGCAGTTGTGTGTGCAGTTGTATCGTTACAGGTCTGGATACCAACTTTCTCCAAAAGAGTGAATGCCTGCTATTAGTTATCAAACAGGGAAACTACCTTAAAAACTAACGTCTCCAAATCATGGATGCATGAAAGAATGCACACCCACTTATCATGATCCCCTTTTATCTGCGAACTGCCATTCACGACACCATTTTACCGTCGATCGTTGTGTTGATGTCCGCGTCCGAGAGAGGGTTAAGCTTCTAGGACACTTATATATAACGCCACGGTGTGTGTGGATGTGTTGCGCTCTGTCTCTGCAGCGGTTGATGTGTTAGGCTTCTTGGATCATTGGCCTCATTGGCCTCACTCTCTTTTTGTATTCCGAAGCAACTCTGAGCACTGTTCATTTTCTGTATCCTGAAGCACTGTTAAACTCTGTTTACATAAGATCAGCCTTGCTTTTATAGAGATTGATATTGACAGAGCTGTGATGTTCACGTTTCGGGTGTCATAGCGTGTCATCACCCCTCAAACATGTCCCTTCCCAGAGACACGGCTGTGATGTTCGTGTTTGTTTCATGTTTGTTTGGCGATGACGTCATGCTTATTTTTAAAGTCTCTGAGAGGGGGGGGACGACTAAACTTTGCAGGGGTCACAAGTAATGAAGCGAGGGATGTAACATTGTTTTGACAATAGAACATATTTGTATTTTTCTCTAGTAAAAAAGGTTGAAAGAATGATTATTGAAAAGTAATGTAATTTAATGTAATTGTATTTTATTCAGGCTTCAGTCAGAACCCAAAAATACCCTGTTAAGACACTAATTGACTGATATCGTAATAATTATCGTATCGACTGATATGAAAAGGTATATTGTGATATTGATTTTGTCCATTTCGTCCAGCCATAGCAAGTCATAACAACTTTATATATTAAATAGTACAAGTAACGATAATGTAATCAAAAACATGGGGTCCGTAATTTCACAATTGTACATTGAAGTGGCTTGAATTAACAGTGGTTGGTGGATAATATCGCAGGGCTGTCAAGCATAACAAAATAACCAGCAGGGATCCAGGCTAAATAATGCTTTATATTGACAAATATTTTAAACAGCAAATTGTAGGTGGATTTTTCAGAGAGACTATTAACACTCCTGAGATAAAGAGAAAATGCTTGTCCTAATGGGGTTCCCATCATGTTCCAAGGCCTCCGAAAGGTCCAGCCCTGTGCTCAGCAGTAAACCCAGCGTTTCAAACAGAGAGCTCCTGTTACACTGAACGTGTGTGGAAACCTCTTTCACCTCACCTCAGGTCCCCTTCGCTCAGGTCAAAGAGAAGCCAACCCCAAAGTGAGAGCATGCATTGTGCATTGACTCCACACTATCCTTATACAAACACATTTTAAAAGATTACACATCAGGTACGACTTTTTTGGTTCCGTTTTATTAGAATCAAATTTACAAAATAAGATATTAGTTAAATAAGTGTTCTGGAGTATATTCACCGACTGAGGAAACCATATCTTTCATGTACGACCCCAAACCAGAGGGAGGGAAAATATTGGATCTAAAGATTCAGTCAAGGAATAGTAAAGAGTGTCCACATATCAAGTGAGTGATCTGGTCCTCCCATCTTGGGCTGGAACACCTTGGAACAGGGACTAAGAGGCATAAGAGGCTTATGAACTGATGTGGACCTGACGTTTATGTTCTGATAGACCGGTAAGCTTATGAACTAATGTCCTGAGATTGACAAGCTGTTTGATTATACACCGCGTCATACAGACCTTATTTAATGTGTCAATGGGTTATTGGGATAAACCTTGAATTGGGTTAGCCTAATAACAAAGGCGATCATAACTTTTCCGACGTGGTTACATTTTTATTAAACTAGATCACCACTTATTGTGCCGTTGATGGATACAAATTGCCTACTGCAGCTTTAAGAAATGAACTCATTTGAGAATTAGCTGTGATTAATGCTGTGAAGGGGTTCATTTAACAGTAAACACTGTACACAGGGCTCAACAGCAACAGTGGCTCATTTCTTTCAACATTTCGAGCATATCGCCTATACCTCACACCAGCTCAAACCAACCTAACTGGCACAATGCAAACAACCAGCCCGGTGACAAAAACCCCCAAAAGCAGGTAACACTTAAGTGTAAGTGGGAGTGGGAGTAAGTGTACCCTTACTCCCTCCTGGACGACGGGCTCAGGGGCTGGAAAGGAAAGCACGGTGTGTGTGCACACCGGGGGTACAGACCTGGTAGAGGCGAATGATGTGGGGATGCCTCAACATCTTCATGATCTGCACCTCCCTGAATATCTTCTTGAGGTTCTCATCATCCAGCTGAGTCTTATCCACTATCTTTATAGCCACCTGCAGGCAGAGAGACAGAGACGGAGAGAGAGGGAGAGGGAGAGAGAGAGACGGAGGGAGAGACGGAGAGACATGTGGGATGCGTGAGGGAAGCAAACAGAGGGATGAGAATAGAGAGAGACGGAGCAATAGAGGGGTGGATGTGAAAAGGTTAGAATGAGAGGAGGTGAAAAGAGGACAAAAAAGAAAACCACACATTAGGGCCTTGTCATATACCACACAATTGAGCTTCACACACAGATTGAGTTTCAAGCATGTGAATACTCAAATAGACGAAAAATCCATTCGCAACGGTGCACACTGTACTGTTTCTACGCTCAGAGAGTGAGAACGGCATTCCCATCATTTTCCTCCGCGGCTGACCACGTGGCCCCAACACCGTGACTCCTGGGTGACCCTTACGTAACTCCGCGGGAGCCCCGACAACAGGGCCGGTGTGGCGAATGGTGATGATGTGTGACAGGACGGCTTTGCTCTGCTACTTAGCGAGCAGCCGATGCCGTTATTGCCTAAATCAAGGGACGCTAATGGTTTGGTCTGGCAGTGTGGCCTGGGACCAAACAGACAGCCAGCGGGGGTATGTGAGAGAGAAACCCGGGAGGTGCATTCATGGGACAGTGCCTCGCTTCACATGCAAGCACACACACACACACACACGCACACACGCACACACACGCACATGCACACACACAAAAAACACACACACACACACAACAGGGGATGAGGTCAAGCGAGGCTGGACGTGGCTTCCTGTAGACAGGAAGTGAGAAGTGAAGGGGAACAGGGAAGATGGGGCCACAGAGGCTGGGACAGCAACACAAACCTGGCTTAGCAATTGTGTGTTCTTTGCATTTGGTTTTTCCTCTATTGGCTTATAAGAGGGAGTGTGTGGATACAGTCTGCATACATTTGTGCATGTAGGTGGTTGGTGGCTTGTATAAGTACAGGCAAAAATGACTGAATGCACACTTATTTGTTCCCATCATTCACTCCTGTATTTTAAGCCCCTGAAATCTATTTCTGGTACTGGCACTTATCCAGGAGTGATTTGTTATCATTTCCCAATCACTGCCCTTTGTAAAGTTACATCTGTATCATCTGTAAAACTCGGCAGGTATCAGGGGACAATACAAATGGAATGGACACTTGCACATTTGCAGGAGATCGAGTCTTGACTCTTTTTTCTAAACAAACGACTTCAAAACAGGGACATTTATAGGAAATCGCAGTGGCACCGAGGCGTGGTGTGTGCCAAGCTATAAAACATAGTGGCGATGAGTTGTCTTTGTTCCTTTGAAGAAGAGGTTCAATACTATTCTTTTACAAAATGAGTTCTTCTAATCAAAATTTGATGCACCAACACAAATACATTATATTATACATTGTTAAATGAAATTAAAGCGTTATGTAAATGCCATCATGTAAAAAGCAATGATACTACATGGTGGGAAAGTTGTGATGCGCTTCAGTCTCCTCGCTGGGATCAAGGAGCGTCAATGGTTACAACCGGAGGCCCACATGAAAGGAGCATTGAGCATGCTTCCTGATTCTGTTCCTGGTAAACAAACATCTGTTTGTTCTCGACAGATACTTATCAATATTATACAATGGGGAGCGGGCGTTATGTGGAGGTGAGGGAGTCGATCAGCGGGGCAGAGGACACGTGGCGCCAGATAGCAGTCACAGAAAAAAAACCAACTGAGAACTGGTGGGTCCCAAGAACCCCCGTCCATACAATGCTATGAAGACCGATAATAACAGCTTTGAACAGGCTGGAAGTGGAACTTATCAGTGGCAGCTTGGGTCAACTCTTTCTCATTTGCTATGCAACAGTAAATGTGGAACAACTTTCCTGTCCGGCACTGGCTTCAATGACCCTGGAATGTTCCAGGGAGGGATCTGGGTTGGGTTTTCACACTCTCAATAACACACACACACTCTGCAGGGGCTCATGAGGTGTCACACACAGCTCTTCCGATCACAAGATGGTGACCTCAGCAATGTACCATGCCTGATCAGCTGATGGTTTCCCACAGGAGACGGGAGGCAGCTGGTGAACACAGGACTGAACAAACACAGCGCTACGCGGATGATTCCAGCAATGACCTAAAGGTTCATATTAATACGCCATGATGTTCCATTATCAGAAGATATTCCCCTGAAATACATTTAGTATCCTTTTTTTTAATTTATTTTTTTTAGGGCAAGCGTAAAGTAAAGGTGAATGTAATTGAGTCATTAGTTAAAACCAAGCCTGCTCTCAGCCGCTCTAAGGTCACAGTGAGGTCCGAGGTGACCGTCTCAAGGCCACCATGATTACTCCAGTAACATGGAGAGCGGCTTACTGGGAACCCATTAGGGGCTTAAAGGCCAACAAAGGACATAGAGCCGCCAGATCCGTCCATATGCAACAAGTGTAATAGGCTGCCAGATCCCCTGGCTTCAACAAGAAACGCTGTCTTCTATACCTGCAGGGTCACCCCCAGTTGTATTGCAAGCCTTAGGCCCAGGCCACAATTGACCCCCCCGCCAGCACGACCATGGGCGTTATTTAATAAGTTAACCCTTCAACGAACTAGAGTTGTAAATCTTCCACTATAATCCCATTCGCATTTCATTCCTTATTATTTTTAATATTCTAATTATCTGAATTTTTAATGCTCAAACACCTATTATAAATATTTACTATGTACCTATACACTGTATACACAGGCTTATGCATTGCCAATGACACTATCAGCATGTGATTGTTAAACTTTCTGTCCACTATAGGGTATTCTAACAATAAACATTTCTTTCTTGCCAAGTAAATAATAATATTAGGCACAAAATTATATTATATCAACGTCACCTCTCACCACGGACATTTTGCGTTGTCCGTAGTGATGGAGAGCACTGACTCACGACTCAAGTCCTATTACATTGAATGCAATTGTTCGTTGCCATGTTTTCACACGACAATAAAATAATAACAAATCATTGGGTTGAATGGGACTGAATACGTACAATGCGATTTCTGTTTTTTGCGAAAAGGCAACATTCATTTTACTCGCATCAAGGTCTATTTTTTACGGCTCTAGCCAGCAAATAAATCTGTTTAACCAATCACATTCGGGTATCTTTGACATAGTCACCATGGACACTGTACAAGTTGTAGGACATGTCGGAGGCAACAGCCTATTTACGTTTCTCAACAGTGTTCTTACTGCATCTTTAGTGGTATACTACAATAATTGACCTATAATTATTGCTATCTGTTATGTGTATTGATCATTCATCTCGATAGCAGGTGTGAAGGTGAAGGTGTGCAATTGCATCGCAACAGTTTCATTTTGGATACCAACTTTCTATGAAAGAGTGACAGCCTATTTCCGTTATTGAACAGGGAATCAACCTCTAAGACTGACAAAGGCATTTCATTTTCACATGCGGGTAGGCCAAGGCGATTTAACTTTCACCACTCAACAATATGTGTTTGTGGCTTGCTATAATCCAAAAGTAGTCCAGGTGGTTAACAGATTATTTGCAAAGGCCTCAAAATATTACTTTAAAGTCGGGTTTGACTGCCAAACACTGGATATGTGAAATGTTGTGTTTTGCCGAATGCATGCATGCGCCTGAGTATTCTTTTAAGAGCTGCTTTCAACATGAACCATTAATATCTTATTTACAATTTGGATGTTATGCAAATAAACAATACTCTGATTAAAACCATTTCAGAGTATATCATCGTGGTGAATGTCGGAAGAAGCTCGAGAAATATGGAAAGGATTGAATAGTCCAGCCCATGCGTATATTTTTGTGGAGTGAAATCTTGTATTTCTTTGTTTATTTTGTTCAATATGATATAAATTAATTTATTTAGTTGTTTTTGAAAACACAGAATTCAGATTATTTGTAAGACTGCTATAGTTTTTTTTAAATTAATTACTTATGTATAACAATATTACATAGTCCAGCTTTTAACACTGACTTAATGTAGGGCCCTATGGAATCTGTGTTAGCTTTTATACGTTCTCAATTCTGTCACTGGCCCACGCCAAAGACACTTGCCACCAGGCCTAATGGCTTTTCTGGGGGAAACCCTGAACCGTGGTTCTCACATTTGTTCCCTTGGGTTATTGGAAATCACCAAACAAACCGCCCATCTGGTCATTGAAGAGCCCCAACCAGCTGAGCGAAGTGGAATTTCCACAGCGCCTTTCACGCGATACTAGGTTTGACACTTGACAATCAAGTGTTTGTCACAGTGGCATGCACTGGGTGAGGCACGGAAATGTTTAACTCTTGTATAAGGAATGCAGAGGGCTTAAAAATGTTACACATTCAAAAACCTGCTGGCAATTAAAGCAGATTCCATTGTTGTTTAATTGGCCCAACATTCCAAAGTCAGTTTTGGAAAGGCAATACAAAGTCACACAATTCCAGAATCCGTCTTGCAGATAAATGTACCGACCTTTGCCGGACATGGTACTCCAAGAGCTTGAGCCGGGGAACTTAATTTAGCACAGTGAGCAATTGAAGAAGCCAGAGAATGAAATGCGAACTAATGAATGAAGATACTCGAGTATAAGCAAATCGCTACCCGAGAGAGTCATTTTGTGGAGCGGGTACATATACAGTAGATATTCCCTTCATTTCTGTAATAAAGGATCACATATACCACACAGATGAAACAATATATTCATTACATTTCACTTCTAAACAAATGAGTTCCTGAAATAACATGACACACAAGAGCCGATTTTAACCTCCTCACATTTAACAAGGTTATCAAAAAAGCATGGTTATCATGCACATATTTCTCTATGAATACAAAATGGCGTCCACACAAACTTTAGTCTGGCAATCCATCAGAGGCTTCTTCAAAGGCAGTACTGGGGTGTGTTAGGTCTGTGTCAGACACAAAGTCATTAAAAACATCACGGGGCATCATCCAAAAGATTAGGCACAGGGCAGCACAAGCAGAGCCATTGTAAGACACCATGTGTAACGTACATACGCCTAAATGTAAAACAGACACACACAGGAGCGCACATGAAAACCAAACCACCAGCATGAGTCAGCACGCCGCTTGTCAGATTTTCTGTTTGTGCGTGTTGATGACTCAGGAATGAGTGTGTGTGTGTGTGTGTGTGTGTGTGTGTGTGTGTGTGTGTGTGTGTGTGTGTGTGTGTGTGTGTGTGTGT
>JAOPJO010000054.1:21564753-21580495 GCA_027123675.1 Molva macrophthalma | reverse complement strand
GTGTGTGTGTGTGTGTGTGTGTGTGTGTGTGTGTGTGTGTGTGTGTGTGTGTGTGTGTGTGTGTGTGTAAAAATATAACATATTATTCATAATATTGATAGTCGGAATGGGTCAATCAATTATTAAAATATTAGTTCACAAATGTCATGGCCGACATTTCATTTGTGGTTGTTCACATTTTTCCCTGAAAAGAAATGTGTTGACAACCATTTAAAAGGAGAACTAATCTAGTCTACTGCTGGGTAAAGCAGTATTGAGTTAAGTTCAGTGCCTGATGTAATTTGGAAACGCATGTAGCTTCTCGCTAATCATCAACTGTTGTGGCAATGTGTTTATACCAGAAATACGCGATCTGAATGAGCAAACTCACTCATTCACACTGTTCACACCACCACCACCAACCAATTTGCCCATTACATTTGAACACTACCTGTTAAAAGTGTGGTATTTGCTTTCCAGGACAAATTACAGGAGAAATGTAGTATATCACTTTATTGCTGCAAACTGACTCTACACTTTCATTTTCATAAATCTTATGTTTCATGTTGAGAACGATAATGTGAAAACTACGTGAAATTGAAATGTGATTACTAGTAATGTGGTTACGAGAAGGATACTGTTAGAGTATAATTAAATGGCTGCATTTATTGAACACCAAAATCAGAAAACAAATAACATACTAAAATATGTATAGTCACATATTGCAGTATTGCCATTACATTAGTCATTGGTGTTTCAATAACACAGCTGGTGACAGCCCAATTGTAGAACCTGACTCAATAAAAGCCTACTATACCTAAACCTGGCTGGTTCTAATGTGTATGTTTGTTAGATAATTCAAGGTGAAAAATCCCACAGGCATCCAGGCATCAAAGAGTGCACATCCTAGAATGAGCAAATGGATTTAATCGCTGAACTGTAAACATTTATGCAATGTTCACTCGTAGGATCTATTTTAATGGCCGACGGTAGGTAAACGGTCTTTACGAATAACTTTACAAATTACAATTACAAAGACGAACAGGTTCTCTTGTAGAAAGCACTGCAGTCAAAATAGGATTGTGGGGCTTTCTGGTTCAAACACATAGTTAGACATTGTTGTTTGACTAACACACGCAATGCCAAACGTGACACGCTGAAAACCATTGCTTTGTGGTGTACCTGTCTGGCGTCTTTTTAAAAAGATGTTTCATTCATTTCTATGTTCTGTAAAGTCCAAATTATAGCTTGCAAATGGTATAAACCATTTCATTAATGATTATATATATGTATATATATATATAGCCACACACACACCCACACCCACACACACGTGTCAGTAGAGCACTAGTCTGCATTTCTTCATGAGACCATGATAATTAAATGCATGTAACTAACCTAAAATTACATCTTACTGGTTTGTTCTATGAGTTAGCCTTATTTCTGACAGATGTAGATTAGTCAGAGTCGAGTCACCGTTTTGCTAGTCAGAATATAGAAATCTACATTGCCACTACATTGAATCACATGCATCAGAAAACCTTATCCGGCCAATTGGCAGGCTGGCTTTTAAGGAAAATGAATAGGCAAAAATGCAAAAAGGAAATACTGGCAGTAAAATGCAAACAGATTGTCTGCTCTGGTGATGTCACCACTACACCCGACAATAGCATTGAATTTTCATGCATTCCAATTACCGTGCAGCCCCTTTCAAATGACCATGGTTTTTAACCATTTAAATATGCCCCTACAGATGTAAGCCAAAGCTTCTCACAAATCCAACAGTGTTTATTTACCAATAATCAGTGTTTGGAGTTGACAGGTGAGAGTAAATAGCCACAAACTGCTGGGATAAAACTGCAAACAAAGAAAACGCAAAAGCCCAACGTATTGCCTCGCAACACCCTTTATTTGTTAAATGTTTGACCACAAATCATGTTGTCTTGGGATGGTAGTAGTGGTAGGACCAAGACATCAAGACAGAATAAGTTGCCAGGGACCAAACAGATCTGGAATTGAGATCACATTTAAGTTAATTATTAATGAATTAGTGATCACCCACTGAACCATAGCAATTTAAAACAGGCAGCCCAGTTAGAAAAATAAAATTAAGTCCCAACAGACCCTGCTGTTTTAATACTGAACTCAAATTGGGGCTATTGTCCAGGTTGTACCCAAGTCATAGTTGGTTTTTAGTGTACATTGATGATTACAATTTACCTATTATCATGGTGCCCTTTCAGAATCGGCTTTTGTGGTATCTTAAGACGCTCAATGTTCACAGATTTACAACATCTACCTGGCACTGGCATGACAATGACAGTAGTATCTGGTAGTATATTTGGTTCTCATACAACCCCTGATACAAGTTCACAGATAGGATGATCCAATCCATTATTTTCACAGTGCAGGTTATCTCACTCTCAGGTTATTAGAATACACAGCCTTTTTTGTCCCTTTGACGTCATACATATCCAACATGTGGGTTGTATGGCTTCACACATTTGCATTGGTGATATTCCCAGATGCCGATATCCTATTTCAGCCTTGTATTTACTTCTGACATCAAGCAATGGGGCTTTATCCTAATCATGACTAAAGTGTGTGCGTGTGTGTGGTAAATCTGTAAGATGTGAGGAGGCTGTGACATGTATTACTAGGGCAGCCCGTAAGCCCTTAAATAGGCTTACATTTAGTGCCTCTACCTAATAGCTGTACCAACACTGTGACCGACACTGGTTGACCTTTGTCTTGAGAAGATAGACTTTCACTACTGCAACATCAAGTAGCGGCCGACATGCCAGCCAAGTCAGCCACTGAATGTCTGAGAGAATGAGCGTTTGTGAGAACCAAGGGACATCAACAACCTCGAGAGAATCTGCCCCCCGATAATTCTTGCTTGTGATGACTTCATTATGGACATCGGCAATGGATAATAAAAAATATATATACAATTACACCAGCCTTGTCCTTTAAATAGATCACATAAAATTAAATGATCTGTGGATTTTATAGTAGCAAAGGGAGTCAATGAGGACTAAATGTAGTAAGTTGCTACTTTGTTTCAGGCATCTACATGTCTTGATAGACCCATCCAAGCCTTACCATGTGTGACTGCATGGCAGGATATCACCAGCCTCAATTCCACAATGGAGAGAGTTTGTGCTTGGCAATTTTTTTGTTGTTTTTGAGTGGTCAGCACTTGCATTGCATCATTATGAATGATAGGCCGTTAAGAGCCAGGCAAACACGGTTCATTTGGAGACCGGGCCTCCTTAATTAACATCTACGCCGGCCTCATGTGAAAGCAGACTCCTATTCTTTCTGAGATTCATGGGCAATCATGAGCTGAATCATGAGCTGACTGGTCTGCTGGTGATGACCGCCGACAGACGACAAGGGCTGTCTTTCATTCTCCCTGCCTGCCTCTCTTCTCCCGCTTTTCTTCTCTGCCCTTTTGCCATCTCGCCGCCTTCATCAGCTACAGAGTTAAAACGTCACTGGGTGGATGCAACGGTTGACAGTCAGTGGACTGCCTACAAGCCAAAAATGTGCTTTTGTTTACACATAAATACGTTGGATACCTCTAACAAGAAGAGGGAAATATAGAATAATTTATAAGTCATTAAGATTACTACAAGGACTTTGACATAAAATAGATATATATCGCCATATTTACTGAAGTTCAGGTAATAAAATTGGAAAAGCCTGTGGGTGTATTGGAGACTTCTTAGGGGTAATATGATGGTTTTCAGGCTTAAACTCTAAAAGACCAGTTGTTCAAATAACACTTTCTAATAGAATAGGAATCAAAGTTAATATTGTGAAGACATATCTCTCATTATATATAATTCAGACAAGAAATGTTTAAAATACAAAATTGGGCATGGAATATGACCTTATATCGATGATTCAATATTAAAAGACTATAAACGTGAAATGACCACCCAGCGAAACAATTGAAGACATAACATGTCAATCAATACTAATCACAGACTTCAACAAGCTTACAGTCTATACTGTACACAATGCGCTTAGCTGACACTTCAAGACAATAAAAGGGGAATCAGTGAAGCTACACTATCAAACACATACACACCGTCACTAAGTTTCCATTGACTATAATGTCAATGGAACGTTTGGCCAAACGTTGCACTCCCAGGCAGTGTTTGCATGGGTCAAAACAGCTCAGACAACATCACAACATCACCACAATCACGAGCATAATGATATAAACCGCGCCGGCCCGCAGCCGGAGAACCGAACCGTCGAGGCCCACTTCCTGAGCCCCGAGGCTGACTGCTTGGCGATGGCTGACCCAAGTTTGTTACGGCTTCATAAACCACCACGGAAGTAAAATGAGAGGTTCGCTTGGGGGTCTAGGCTGTGAAAAACAATTACATTACCTGTGTCTTCCTCTGTGTATATGTCAACAAGGGAAGCCACACAGAGCCCAAGTGCTCTACTGCGATGACACACCATAATCTGTGCTTGTTGGGAGTCCAAGTCTTTGTGAGGACAAAATTAAATGTTTCGTAGGGTCAGTGTGTCAGTGGGCTCTAGGTACGCCTGTTAATTATGCATGTTTTAGCTCAACAACTATCACAAGTGATGTCCACAGTGACCATAAGAGATGTTGTCAACAGAGGACTCATTCTTGTAATGGCTGCATGATATCACAGCAGTGATCTTGAGACAACAAGTAGGCTTGTATTCAAAAACATCCCAGTGGTGGTGCAGACATCAAACTCATGGTGCCTTGGCAAGGGCCCATCGTACAGTAAGACAAGTTCACTCATCCAACTTTGGCAGAGAGACCAATTATATAGCATGAACAGTCAGGCTACCAAAACATCACCTTATTTTATGGGTAAATAAAATCTTCATGTTGACCATCCATATTGTGTAATATAGACCTCCCAGAATTAGTTGTGGCAAAATGAGATTGGACAGTGACAACCATCTATAGCTGATGTAGGAGTATTGTTTGCAGGAAAAAAACTCTGCTGGAAAAATATCACCAATATATGTTCATGACATTAATATGTCATGAACATTTTTTATTTACCTTGGCACAGCAGAAATTAGAAAATGTTACCAATGTCTAGACATACAGGTAAGAATAAAATATATCCCCAAGTTAACCATGTCATTTTTATAATTGCATGGAATGTGTCCTATTCCCAGTCGTCCCTTGTTTTCATGCATTCCCAGGGCAAACTCCTTAACAGTCCTGCTGGGGCTCTTCGGTGCTTCACTTTAACTCGGTTTGGCACTGTTGAGTTGATTCCCAAGTTATCCCGCGGGGTGCTGACCTCAAACTCACACCTGGTGTTTTACTCCACACTTAATTGTGAAATTATAACTGTAACTAGCTAGCTAGGCATCTTGTTAGCCAATAAGCTATGCTAGCTTCCATTAGCTCAGTTTCTCAATCGGATCCCCCTCTCTGCTCCTTTTCATTTCCGTCAGTACCCTTCTCCCCGTCCTCTGCGCTATGCCACATATCAACCGCAGGCCTTCGTAGTTTTTTTCTTTCATATAGATGACCATTCTGCTATCATAGCCATTTTATTAAGAAATGTATATTGAAAAGGAATAGCTGGTAACGATACCCTGTCTCGACTTGACACCCCCGCACTGAGTAGCAGTGTCATCAAAAGCAGGCTACCCGTTGTGTGTCTCTTCTAAAGCCGAAGGCCCAGCGTCATCCCGGATAGACAACCAGAAGACTGCTGCACCAGTCGAGAGGCTGGAAACAAAACGATGACAGCTTGAAATTAATCATTTCCATAGTCGCACGGCAGCCGTCTTACCTTTGCTTTGGTACTGATGTGTGTGGCTAGTTTAACAACCGCGAAATTTCCCTTGCCGATGGTCCGCTCTATTTCGTAGTAGCCCACTCGGGCTGGGGGTGGCCTGGTGGCCGAAGGGTGACCAGGATTGGTGATGCACCCGGCCGGCGGAGTAGCTCGATTGGAGTTGTTGATCACGGAGGACGGCGGTGCTCTGTTCTGGGAGCCCAAGTTTGCGTTGGCCGGCCGGGTAGAGTGCGTAATCCCGGCCGCGGCGGACCCAAGTGCTCCTCCGGTTGACACGGCCGCCATCTTCTCGCCTCTCTGCGGGAACAACAACCAGCCTTGCGCAGCGCTGATCGCGGGCACGCCCCCGCCCTGCGTCATTATACGTGGAATGCTCCTCCGCAGCGCCCTCTCTAGGTTGTAACCATGACAACCGTGAGCGTAACAAATTACTTCATCTACAGAAACTAATGTCGTTTTTCCACCACACAAGAGCCTACAGAGGCGCGCTTATACCTGAGGTCCCCACCACCAACTCTATCAACCAGCCTCCTCATTGATTACAAAATGCTTGCTTTGCGGATTGAGTTTAACAAGCTTTTTTGTAATAATCCAAGAATTGTCTTGATGCAAAACAGACATGTTGCAGACTGGCCACACATCATGATACTAAATGGTAATTTATACTTACATTACCAATAGCCTATAATATGATAGCCTTGCAATATATAAATGGAAGTTGGCCATGTTTCAAAAAACATTTGGCCTTTCAAAAACAACCATAGGCGCACAGTTTGACAGAAGCACCACAATGACACACGGCAGAAAGTATGACCACATAGCTCCAAATGAATCACCAGTTTTAAGCATCTTTGTAGTTTTATTTTTTCAAACTTCGCGGGAGTGTGAAGGGAAGGTAAAGCCTGAGCTGGTGGCTCAAGGTGCGCCACACCGCGGGGAGTTGGTAGCAATCAAAATGGGCAGTATTGTGGTTGCCTTGGCAACACAGAAGTGCGCATTATCACCGTTGGCTATCATTCGTCAGTTCCTTCCAAACTGCGTTACTATCATAGGGCCGTTAATATGGCTTTAAATGCATATGGCTTTAAAATATACTATTTCCAACCAAAATAAAGACACGTAAAATAGGCATATAATATTATAGAATATTTTTTCGAAGCACGACTTTCAGAAACCAACTTGTAGGCGTACATACACATATTCAAATAATATCACGCATTTGTACATACACATCATCACCTCATGCAGTAGGTCTACAGGAAGCAATAGCAGCAGCAATATGGGCTACTGCCAGTAATAATAACATAGCTAATTACATATTTTAAATTGTCGCATATGCCTGCGATGGTACACATTTTGTTACATGCATCCCGATGTTTCAGAAAGGTTGCGGTCGATTTCACAGTTGTTTATTCTATTCTATTCAATTATAATATATTATGTTCTATTAAACTCTATTATAGCCTATTCTATGCCTTTCACGTGATTGTAGACAGCGCCACCACATGGAGAAGGTTGACTACATCAACCGTATCCCGCTAAATTAATTTAAGATACTAATACAATGTTTGAGTATGCAATGGTATTTGAAAGCGAAGGCTTTAAGATGTCCAAATGTTTTGAAAGCCAAGGTGGCACATATGGTCACCGTGTCATCCGTTCAGTTCCCATATGAAACCATTTGTGATTTAAAACGATGTCCTCTGTGATTACAACGATATGGAACGGGCGCAGTATAGCTTAAATGCATATAATTTACAACCTAAATGTGTCTTTGCTAGGCTTATTTTGATCGATTTTCTATGTAGCGTAGCTCTATAGCGCGCCTCCAGGCTGACGTCATGACGTCGCGGTAGCTTTGGTTTGTTTACTGTTTGAGCATGCAGGGTGGCGCTAGTGACGCCGACTCCCCCTATTTACCGTCCTGGATATGCAAGGCAGTACACATTGCATAGAAATGTCATTTAGATATTCTGGCATTTAGATATTGCGTATAATTTTTTTTAGCAGTGATTCGTTAAACGCGAGATATTATTGGGTCAATTCTTGCCATCCCATGGAACATAAGTGACGTTCAGATTGGGGTGTTTTTATATGGAGCGTCTGAACTAGGTGGACGATGCTAACGATAGTTAGCTTTCTAGCATAACAACACCTGCTGTCTAGTGAAATAGGTTGAGACTGTTGTTTTGGATAGTAGTTTTGGGGGATCTTACGAGATCATATAGTAGCTTTTCTCCACCCTCTTTGTCATTGCTGGAATTGTTTTATTTGAGATAGCCAGCCGATCGTCGAATGACAGGGGAATTAATAAACAACCCACAAATCAAAAGATGGTTTTGAGGAACTGCTGGAAGTCTCGACACAAGGAGAGATGGGATCCACTGCCTTTTTGGACTCGACCCGGATTTGGAGTGCTCTTTTGTCTATACATCATCCAGTTTGGCTACAGCACAGGGGCAGAAGGGACCACCAAAACGGTGGTTCAGAAAGATGCAGAGTTTGATGTTACTTACAACGACACGGTTACAAATGACAATCAGACTATCTATGCTTTCAATCACACTGTCTCAAGGAATAAGGTAAGTTTAAATCCCATATATATAACATATATATGTATATACATATACCGTATGTATTAGATTGATAGCATATGTTATGCATGTGTTTGTTTCTTGTTTTGGTTGGCGTTAGATCCACATGAATAATAATGTTAATGTCTTCTTTATTTGTTTACCATTCGCTGTCTCTGTGTCTTTGTCTGCACCCACAGACCGAGGGTGTGCGTGTGTCTGTAGATGTACTGACAGTGGGCTTGGAGAGCCCCTTTCTTTTCGTGGTGCGACAGAAGCAGGCGGTGCTGTCCTTCCAGGTCCCCCTCATCCTCAGAGGCCTGTAAGTCGCTCCATTTTGCAATAAACTGCGCTGAGCAGAAAGCAATGCAGGTCGAACATCCAAATTGGCACACAATTTAGACTGCAATTAACTTAGCTCAATTAACTTAACTCTATCACTACCACTAGTGGGATTTTTAAAGTGAGACTGACAGCAGGAATTCAATTGTTGAATCTTGTCATACTTTATCGGTTTATTGAATTGTTTTAGAGAGTCAAGGTTCTATTTCACAATTAAATTATTTGTGAATAGTAGACTTTTGTGTTTCTCTGCTTTTTTAACCAGAGACTAGAGCATGAATTGGATCCTTCACGTTTTAAGGTCAATACTAGAATATAATTGATTAATATTTCAGAAGATGATAGTGTACTGCATTGTATACATGTCTAGTTATTTGATAATTACTGATTATAATTGAATAATGATTTGTTTAGATAATTGATTGTACCTTGGCCTGATATATGATTACATGAACCATATTGTGTGTCACAATCTGTGACACACGCAATGCTAAAACTCCACATCAATCAATGTTCTATCATTAGCCTTCATAGCACTCCACTATGTCAAAGAAATGTGTTGGACTTAACCTTAAAGAGCCAGTGAAACATGGTAATTTGTCTTATATGATTGTCAACATAGTAATGTATGCCGTTTTATCACTGTTACTGAAATAAGTCTCCAATTTAGAGAAAAAAGGTGTAAAATCCTATGCTACCCAAAACACTATGTGAACGTTCACTATGTGAACACTATGTGAACACTCTGCTGCAAACGCAGGTGGCGTTCTCTTGTGATGTCAGACTAGCTTTTCCGAGGTAGTCTAACGCCACGACCAAGGGGCACCGGCGGCGCGTTTTTTGTGGACGTGTGGAGCTCCATCTGGGCAGCGGTTGACTGCGGTGTACGCGAGAAAGTTGGGCTTTTCAGACACTTATTGTATAACGCTAGTGTGTGTTAATGGTGAAGCTCCGTCTGAGCAGCGAGTTATTTAATACCCGCGTCCAAGTGAGGGTTAGGATTCCCGGACACCTATAGTATAATGCTACGGTGTGTGGCGGATTTCATAAACAACATCGCTTATATACATTCATACACAACATCACAGTTACACAACGACGGTACTAATAATCATACGGTATCATAAAGTTGGCGTGGGTCGTAACCATGGGGGATAAAATGTAGTGACACTTGCCAATAAAGATAAGGTTTAACACAGAGATTAGTCTTCGGCTGTTAACTCTTTGCCCGCGTTTAGAGTTATCTCTGCCTGGTCATAAGATGAGTTCCAAACACGTATACATGTGTCTTGCTGAATGGCATGTCGTAAACTCCCTATTTAACCTACTTCCTGCTTACATATTGGAGTGATGGTTTGCACTCAATTTTTGTTGCAGCTAATTCTGTGGGTGCATTTTAGTGAGATGTATAATTAAATTACGCTTCCACCGGTAGTAGACTAAACTAGTGAAGATAAGTCTACTATCCCGTGCCCTAGTACATAGAAGTAGCCGACCCATAATAAGTGTTATGCGAGACACTTGTGTTCAATGTCTCCTTTAGTTGTTCCGACACATTCAGAACTGCTTGGTCAGGGCCGTAAGTGGTCCACTTCATGCGTGTGCTTATAAAAAATGGAATGAAATCATATTTTTAAATATTGACAGGGCCAACACAGAATGCTGAATAAAACAACTATGATGCTCGCTTGCCCAGCGGTTGGACCCGGTAGATCTCAATCAAACTGCTCATACCATATTACTGCCACACCAAGTCAATCCTAGAGAAATGTCTAATGACAAAATATAGCCATTTTTAAACAGCGTTTAATCATAGTAAAATCTTTATCAACATCAACTTTGAAGTTATGAACACATTTCCCCGTTTTTGGGCATTTGGGTGACCAGAATACGACACATAATTGACAGATTAAGTCTATTATCATGCGGTTTCTGACACAAAGACACCGTTTAACTTCTTCTGTCTAAAAACCTCCGGATTGTCAATTAGTTGAGATGATTAGGGTGTTACATAATTGACTGGTAGGTCAACTTTTTATCTGATGTGGATCAATAGTTCACATGTTCTCCTGGTTGTGCTACACAGGACCCTGGACTTTCAATTCCTCATTTAATCTAGTCCGCCTGGTTTACCGTAAATACACTCGCCAGCACCTTGTGTCTCACATGACTCACATTTAAAGACTCATCATCATTATATGGGTGTGCTCACAGGATTTGTTTGGAGAGATATATTTGCAAGACCATTCGTTACCAACAAAGAGGGTTTACCATATCAACCTTTGGTTTTGCATGTGTTATCTCAACACATCATTAACATTAAACCAGATGTTCTGCTGCTGTTTGAGTGACTATGTAGTTTGTTTTGGCATCTGTTTTTGCTGCTGTTATTAAGATAGTGCCATGAGCTGTACCATCAATATCAAATGATGTGTAATCCTTATTGCTAAAGGCACAAGACGATTATCTTATAGTCATTTCAAAGATTAATCTAAGCAATGGCCTCTGTTATTGTCTCCCTCCTTGTTTTCCTTATCTTTTGTTTTATGTAATTCGCCTATATTTACCTATGAGTTCTGACTTTTTTTAATACGCAAGTACATTTTGGCTATAGCTGGTATAAACCTGCACTGACAACTGCTACAACGTCAAATGCCAGTGCACCTCGTAAAAACCTGCATCCTCTCCCCTGACACGCCATTGTAGCGCTCACTGGCTCTTGTTGCTTAGCAACCGTCATCACAGCTCATTTGATTAAAACGTTCTTGTAGAGCCGTACACTCAGGGCAAGATAATTTGCATAAAATTAGTTGAGGTGGAAACATAGTAGGCCAAACTTATTTCTCCTAGCCAACTTTTTCAATGGAATGTAGAAACCCATTTGGCTCACTGTGTCATCATATGATTTTCTCTTACACGTGGGACGTTTCGCACCCCCACCTATCGCCAGGTACCAGAGGAAGTACCTGTACCCCCATGTGGGCCGAACATTATGCCAGCCTCCCACCCGGGCTGCCTCGGAGATGCAGTACTTCTTCGTGGACGTGTCCACTCTGTCCAGCCTGGGCACACACTACCAGCTCAGGGTCAGCCGCGTGGACAGCTTCACCCTGCAGTGAGTGGACACACACACACACACAAATACAAATATATAATTTTATGGTGTTGAAGCCCGGCTCAGAGGTTGGGCCCCAAAGAGGGTCCACCACACATGATTTCATTTCAGTTGATCCTTTATTTAAGATGACATAATGCATGGCATGTGAGGGACTGTAGTGTCAGTGCTCTGTGTGGTTAAATGGAAAAGTAGTGTGGGTGGAAAAAACGAAATCATAACTGAAATAAACCAAGTGCAACGCAACAAGTGTTGTCTGCCTTGGCGCCGGATGTGGTAAATGTGGCCGTCACAATGGTAATAGATATGTACTCTGTATATACATGATATATGTTAATTGGTGTATACTCCATATCCATGTGATCACAGTGTTCATTTTCAGCATTTGGTTGTCAGGACATCTTGGTACTGCGCTTGACGGCAGTGCCCTGTTTGTGGTTGTCTTTTATTCACAGTACGGACAAGAAGTTTAGCTTCACTGCCTCGCCATCTCAGCCACAGGTAACCACCTTCGCCACCCAACAGCTGTGTGTGTGTGTGTATATGTGCGCATGTGTCTAGTATCTGTATTGCTGTGTGTGTGTGTGCATAGAGCAAAGAAGAAGGGAGTTTCGGTTGCACTGTAAGTCACGGAGCTGGAAGAGGGTGCAGTGTTGTGTGGTTTCTCTTCTGAAACCCCCCAAGTTCCTCATTTAAGTCCTCTCACCCTTATACCTATTACCGTTGTTTCCATCATGAACAACGTTCTCTTTCCCCCCCATGTCATCCGACCGCCGCTCCGCCACTGCTTTCAGTATTAAAGCTACTTAAGAATAGCCAAGATGAATATACAATATATATATTTATACACACACAAATGTATATAAACACAAAAAATAAAATTGGGAAAGGAGACCGGACTATGCAGCATCCTTGTTTTGGACCTTGGAGTAGCCGGCCCCTGTTCTCTGACCCTGTTGTGGCCCCCTCCCCCCCCCCAATCTGTGCATCATCTCTCCTCTTAGTACTTCAAGTACAACTTCCCAGATGGGGTGGACACGGTGATCGTCAAGGTCAACTCTGAGATGACCTTCCCCTGCTCAGTCATGTCCATCCAGGACATCCAGGTAGGAGCCCCCCCCCCCCCACCTAATCTGTGACTACAGCAGCATGCACTCTTCTTATAAAGCAGGGATGTGTAGTTCACAAGAGAGATTTAGCGAAGCTTCATTGTGGAGTTTCTTAATGGCAGCAAAGTAGTGATATTTTTAAAGGTGTACATTTTTACAGCTCGATTTTATTTCGCTTCACTTTTCTCCGGTTCTGTCTCGTTGTCTACTCTGCGTCGGCCTCTGACGCCTCAGTGTCCTGTGTATGATCTGGACAACAATGTGGCCTTCATCGGGATGTACCAAACCATGACCAAAAAAGGGGCCATCACTGTGCAGGTATCGTAACATAGCCAACACACACTCACACCGACACACACACACACAAACACACAGTCTGTGCTGAATCCCAATGGAGTTGTAACGACAACTGTAACAATTTGAAATTAAAAAACCTGAACTAATTATTATACAAACAATTAAAAGGGGGAGGAGAGCAAAACAAGTGATTATAGTGAACACAATATTAATTATAAAACTAGGTCAGTTATCAAGCTGTAATGCAAAATTGGTCAAAATCAACTTATTTTATAGTTTGTAAAACATGATATGCTTTACTTTTGTAGGTTTGCCTACAATAAAACATAAGATTACAAAATAGCAATTTTCCTCCCATAGGTACCAACTACCAAAAAATGATATTCTCGTGACATCCTCAAAAATCCTTTCAACGTCCCCCAGCACGCCTGCATGCTGAACTTGCTTCCCCGTCGGCTTTTTGTCCACTCTCTTCCCCTCCAGAGGAAGGACTTCCCTAGCAACAGTTTCTACGTGGTGGTGGTGGTGAAGACGGAGGACGAGGCGTGCGGCGGGCCGCTGCGCTTCTACCCCCTGCGGCCCGACGAGCTCTTTGACGCGGGCAACCGCAGCAAGACGCTGGACGTGGTGGTCTCCCCCGCCATCAACTGTGAGTGGGAAACACCTCAAAACCAATAACACACGACCGTATTACAGCCCCGGCCAACACTGAAGTAGGACTTTATTTATCCCGAGGAAGGAAAAGCCAGCAAACTTGAAACTATTCCACTATCGGAACACTTCTTTGTGACTACGTGGGAATGCATTTTTTTATGATTTCCGACTGGAGGACAGCGACCATTTTGTGACTTGACTTCTTAGCGGTGGGTGGCCATCATAGGTATATAAGCACGGTAGGCCTTGATACTTTTGTTAAATAGAGATTGTGTGGTATTGTGTTGCTGTGTGGCTCGTGACTAGGTGGCTTAAAAGAATGCAAGGGAGAGCAGAAGGCAAGGCGCAGTGGCTTTTGTCTGGAGGGGGAAAGAACAGGCAGGATTAAATCAAAGCTGGGACACATTATAACTACAATTGATTCATAATCATTCCGTTCAGTATTATTTGTCCTCTTTCTTGGACCAAGGAATTCATTAGGAAGAAAGACAATTAGCAATGATCAAGAAGCATTGTTTTTTTTGACTGAGGCAAAAAAAACAACCCTGTAGCTTTGTACGCTATTGACAGCACACACATATACACATTTCTGTATGTCTTTGCCTTACTCATAATCAAATGATTTGGTTGAATGACTTTAATACATTGCCGTTAATAGTTACCAGTGAAAAGATCCACATTATTGAGATGAGCTATGTGAAGGAACACGCTGTGTTGTGTTCAGCGGAGGTGTACGTGATGGGCATGCTCTTCTGCCTGGGCATCTTCCTCTCCTTCTACCTGCTGACCTTCCTGATGGCCTGTCTGGACAACAGGAGGTACGCCTTCTCTCTCTCTCTTAAGTCAGTCTGTTGTAGCCTAGCAACACCCGGCACAGTGCGAGTCTCTAGAACAAAGGAAAAAAAACTGTGCGTGCTAGTGGCATGCACAGTTTTTTCCTTTGTTCTAGAGAGAGGCACACTGCTCGGGTGTTGCCCAGATACAATGACCCATGCTTGTACAGACCTACCATACCTACAAGTGTGTTTTTATATGCAACCTTGGACGTCATGCATCAAGGTTCACCGACGCGTCCTTGTCCTTGGTGCTTGTGTCCAGGTCGAACAAGAAGAGAGAGCTGCTGGTGAATCCTCCCGACATGTCGCCTGCAGAGACGGGTAGGGCCGCCACACAAGCTCCACCCCACCACGGCTGCTGTAGAGGGCGTATCAAATATACCCTTTAGTTTGTGTGAACTGGGACTAGGCAATATGGAAGATCGTATCATCATGGTGGTCATAGGGAATTGTACAGTATGTATCTGCCTATGAATTTATTTCCAATGACGCAATCAGGTTTGGTATCCGACTGAAATGTTCATATTTATAATATATATTATAGTAGTGTTGGTATTAGTATTTTTTGATTACTTTGCAGATTATTAGGGGATAATTATATTTGATATTGAGTCATATTATGATATAACTATTGATTCTTTGTTTATACAATGCCAATGAAAGCAAACAAACTATAATGGGTACCTATATGCATAAACATGTTCTGAGAACATCAAATGTCATGTTGAAAAACAAAACCAATGTTGTTTAGCATAACAACTTCTAGTATCTTTTTAGTCTCTTGTTGCCAATCCCTTCTGAATACATATCTTTCCTTTCTCTGTCTCATGCGATTACTGGTGTGCAGCCTCTCTACTTGGTAAGACTGGAGGCAGTATAATAACATTGTTTAGAGGACTCATTGGCTTACTATTCTTTATTTTTTCCATCTGCAAGCGCACACACACAGACACACACACACACACACACACACACACACACACACACACACACACACACACACACACACACACAC
>JAOPJO010000054.1:21431812-21442110 GCA_027123675.1 Molva macrophthalma | reverse complement strand
CACACACACACACACACACACACACACACACACACACACACACACACACACACACACACACACACACACACAAATAGTCTTCTATGTTTGTGTTTAAGAACATTTTGGACAAATTCTAAAACTTGCAAAACTAAATCGAAAGGTGTGCCCACACGCACGCACGCACACACACATGCACGCACATACACACACACACACACACATACATACTGTGTTCAGGGAGTATGGCTCTGTACTGTACAGTGAAGCCGCTGCCTGCTATGATGCTGTCTGAGTGGAAGGTAACCCAGACTGAACTGCTGTTGGTGTTGAATGTTGGGGGAGCCACGTTACCACAGAGCCTGCAGCAGGAGAGGAAGAGGGTAAAAAAAAAGAACTAATAAAGACACCTTATAATTGTGAACAATGGAACACAGATCTTTCTATGAACATTTTTGTCATGAGAAAACTAATAGAGAGATTGTTAAATGTAACAGAGATGCTGACTCTAAAATAAATGTGTCTTGCCATTTTATCGCATTGGTCAAGTACGACTATGGCCCGGTAATAGTGCTGAAATCACCAAGTTCACATTTAACGCATTCTGCAAAAATGCCTTCTTATAACATTTTTACATAGATATATTTGGTAAAAACTATTTTATGCTGTCAGACAGCAGCTGTCTATAAGTTTAATGGAACATCCAAACAGGATGGGCAGCGTCTTGTCTGAGTGCAACAGGCCTCTACTGCCTCCTATCGATTATTTGATGTAACAACAAATACCTTACGTCTATACAGTTTGATGGAGTTTGTATTGCTAATGATCGACCCACCTCGCACTTTACATTAATTGCAGTCTACCGACCAGGTGAGAATTGTGTGGTTCTGAGGGCTGTTTTTAATTTTAATGATTTAAAATTAAAAACGGATTGTCATTCTGTTCACACAAATAATATTGAGAAAAATCTTTCCCCATAGATAGATGTTCATTTTAGTTGCATGCCCATTGAAGAAGAAGAAGGGCAAAAAATGCACAACTAGCCTCCGACATTTTAGGTACATATCAGAAGTGCCTCTGTCCATCTGTCTGTCTCTTCTAGGTTGGAGCTCTCCAGGATCCATCCACCCACCTGGTGACCACAGAGCCCTGGTCCCACCGCTCCTGCACCTCCAGCCAGTCAAACAGACAGGGTGAGGGCCCCTCCACGTTCAGGGAGGAGACATGGACCTGCACCAAGTGTGGGGGCTGGACCCGGATCACCCACACACACAGAGCGTCGGGCGGGTAGGAGCCCGGGTGGTTAGGAGAACTGAAACTCCCTTCGACGTCAGACAGCACTCCCCCACATCCTGAAAGCAGCACAGAGAACAGCAGTAAGGAGAACGGCTGAGGAAGTCGCATGTTGTTGTGAGGCTCATGTGGTGCTCACGTGGTCACATTGAGAGAGGAGAAGAGTACAAGGCATGGGGTCATTGAAGAGAAAACTTCAAGACACCAAAACAGAACTAATAAGTCACTCAAGAGCATACAGAACAGCATGATTCAATCATTGGCCATAGAAGGCAATTAGTGACCGCAACAGCAAGAGAATAAATAAAATCTCCTCGCTGGCTGTGATGTCCCCTTGCTCTAATTTAAACCGCATATACATATTGCTATAAAAGATAAACTGCATAAATCACACGAAAATAGCCAGAATAATGAAATAATCAGCCACATCTGGGCGACTGTATAGTACATTCCCTTACAGTCTGGATTCCACCGTCTATGGTGAGCATTACCCTTAAGCGCCTCAGATGGCTCAGCAGCAGTGCTAGGCATCTGACTCGGGGAACCCTTACGTGTTTGGGACGCGGGGTGCATGGTCGAAAGGGGCGGGGTGACCGTTGTGGTGCCGTCGCTATGACTACTGTTGCCAGGCAGGGTGGGCAGGGTGTGGGACACCTCAGCTCCACTCAGCAGGTCCAGAGGGTTGGCGGACGACGGCTCTGCCGCCACAGCCTTCCTGTTTATCTCTAGGCCAGAGGGAGAGAGAGAGAGAGAGAGAGAGAGAGAGAGAGAGAGAGAGAGAGAGAGAGAGAGAGAGAGAGAGCGCAAAAGGGGAAAGGGGTTTTCCACTTTTCTTCTTATGTGGTATAGTATGAATGAAGAATGTAAGACAGGCGGTTAAAATATGACAATGATTAACTTGCCGTACCTCACCAAAACAAGCAAGACACTTTCTTCTCTGCACTTCAAAAAAGCACATAGCAGATTTAGCAAATACATTTTTAGGAAATAATTGATATGGTCAGCTGGTGATGTGGGGTACACCAATACAAGTCAGACTATTTTGTAGTGAACTCACGGGTGAGAATGAGAACTAGTGCTAGGCCCAGGGCCGCCACCAGGAACAACACCGCTGCACAGACCAGCACGGCCCCCCATCTGCAGCCCGGCCCCCTCAAACGCATTGCACAGGCACCAAACACGCCCCGGCCTGGCCAGCAAAACATGCATGAATACACGTGTTGCTTTACCCTCACAGCAAGCAAAACACATTCAAAATGAGTTTTGAGGTTTCAATTGCGGCCTCACAGGATGCAGGTGGTTTGATGGGTTCAGGGGTAGATGAGGTGGTCCTAAATCCCTCCATCTTGTGCTCCTGCTCACCCTCCAGCTCAAACGCAGGGTTGCAGAACACATTCTAAGGTAAACAGACATATTAACACAAAACAATCCTGTCCTTAATGTCCTTCAAATAAACAATTACAAATCATGCATTCAACAGACATTCAAGATTTTTAAGAACAATATTGCAATATTATCACTTATATTTATTTTACCTTTATTTCAACAGAAAGTCTGATTGAGATTAAAAACTCTTTAACAAGAGAATCCTGTTTACATTTACAAAAAAAGAAGAACGATAAAAGACATCCACAAACAAACACAAATACATAAAATAAATACAAACAATACAATTCGTACATGGTAGGATTCAGCAATGTCTAAAATTACATAAGATGTATATTCAAATATATTCAAAACAATTTATTCTGAGGAATGTGTTGAGCCATCGTGTATCATTCCTGAAGACTATGGAGCCTAGTTCTAAGGCTCAGTCAACCCAGTGAAGCAGCTTCTCCGTGCGTCCACTGCAATCGTACTCACACACCTTGTAGATGTCCCTCGACTCAGAATACACTGCTACTTGGGTGAGGTCAGACATATTAGTTTAACATTAACAGTTTTACAGGTTCCTCTTCACAGTGCCTATGGGCTATACAGAACGTAGAACCAATGACATCAGCATGATGAGCGACATCGGTCCATGAGCTGATGTTGTTAAGGTCGCCACAGTTGATCCTGGAATTGTCTCATTTTTGTCTAAATCTCACAGCCTTGCTTCTCCGATTCTAGCATTCCAGCTTTTGTTAGGCTCCTTCAAAATAATAATCTACTCTAACCTAAAAAAAATGGGGAAAAACAGGGAATCAATGCTTCACATCGAGATATTCTAAGAAAAAGGTAAGAAAAAATCCTCAAAGCATCCACATTTATGTCTCTATGTTTGTCCGACTCTTAGAGGTGGGTGAGTGAAGCCTGAATGTGTTACATCTGAAGGTGAAGCCACCAGAGTTTTACATTCCATCATGCTCCGCAAAGCCAAGTCAGCTGAGGCCACGGCGCACAGAGAAGAAACCTAATGGGGGTATTATGGAGGGGGGGAGGTGGTGAGAGGCAAGGGGGAGAGAGGGGCCAAGAGAGAGGGGCCAAGAGCGAGAGGCCCAGGGCTGTAGGTGCCTGTTAAACCTCTATATCCTAATAACAATTATCCTCTGAAAGTGCGCGCACACACACACACACACACACGCACACACACACACACACACACACACACACACACACACACACACACTTATCGATAACTACAGAGCCATGCATACAACTTCAGACTCATTCATAGTTGCTTTTGTGCACTACAACACTTCCAAACCAAACAAATCCACTTCTGCACTGTAAAGTCAACAATATAAAGAATTGGCGTATTCTGATGGTCCTTAAAGCATCCAGAAATTGGCCTCTAATTTTATAAACACATGAAAGTGTGAAACATAAATGAAAGAGTTGAATGTATCTTTATGGCAAGAATCTAGAAGTAATAATTTTAGGAAGTGCTTTAAAATATCTTCAGTTTAAATATTCTCAGAAATATGGAAATGGATAAAAGTAACGGGAAATCATAACTGAAAGAGCCGAGTATGTCACTTTGATTTCCTGAATTGCTCAACTATATCAGTCAAATAGTGCAGCTGGCTGCTGGCTCATGATAATATCAGGGCTTTCTCCTGCTGAACACATCGCTCCAGAGCACCTCAAGCATGTCTACTGGGACACTGTTGTGCATCCTCCTGCTCCTGTCCATCCCAGAGGGTGAGTAGGATTGTATATCTCTGTGTCACTTTGATGCAGAGATGTTACCAATAAACCGCTGTTTCCAAACCTTGTTTATTTCTATTTTGTTCCCCATATCCCCATCAGTCCGGCTCAAGTGCCCCGAAGTGACACCGAACAAGAAATGTTTTCCAGCTGTTATTAAACCTTTTGTCATTTGGCTTCATTATTTATATTGTAGGTGCCAAGCTGAGGCAGACCTCTATCTATTTATCAGCAACAATCAATATGTATAACAATTATTATTAACAATTAATACGTTCATCAATTGCGACCTACAATTGAATGCTTGAGCAGGTGGCAGCTGGTATATGAAGGCTGGTGAGAGGAAACTCCCTTCATCTCAGCAAAGTCGTCCTTCTTAGTTTTGAGTTGTGTCATTTTTTAAATATATATATTTTTTGAAATCTATTATTGTTTCAATGTACTTTGTGTGGATTCAAGTTATTGAAAGCTGAGGTGGAAGTCGGCTACTTTATGTTGGAACACAACCAATGTTATTTTCGGTTTTGAAGGCATAACAAAGCAAAATGTGGAGGGCACGACCTGATTTCTCTATGCTAGCAGTGGTCCTAATCTCCTTGTCTCTTGTCATTTGATGATGTTGTACTGTCATTTTTGCCTTTATTTTAATCAACAGTTTGGTGTGCGTGTGTGCGTGTTTGTGTGTGCGTGTGTGTGTGTGCGTGCGTGTGCGTGGGTGTGCGTGTGTGCGTGTGTGCGTGTGTGTGTGTGCATGCGTGTGCGTGCGTGTGCGTGTGTGTGTGTGTTTAGTGCGCATGCAGGTGGAGGACTATGAGGGCTATGAAGACGACGAGCTTCTCTGCTCCACTGAAGAGACCATCACAGGTGGCAATGTTTCCTACTCACAGGTAGAAGCCTGCTTACAAATGATTCATAAGATAAAAGGTGAATACAATCTGCTATGTCTATTTCTAAAATTAAGAGACAGTTATCTGCAATGAAGCGACATAAGAATATTGTAATTAAAAGATAATCTTTTAGGGTTATAATTAGCTGTAATTGTAATCCATTTTAAATGTCTACAAACATATATAGTATTTAGATATTGTGATATAAAATGATATATCAATATGATGTATATGGGAAATGTGGATCAACATTCAATACAAATTCATCATACTTTTGCAAATACGTAATAATTGGATTGAAGCGGGGTAGCTTAACGAAATATGAATGTTCCCTATTTAGGGAGGGTTGGAAGGGAGTGTTCTGACCTATCACTGTTCCCATGGATACGACCCTTTCCCTATCAGCCATAGGCTATGTGATGATGATGGGGATTGGTCAACTATGACATCAGCCAATGGCAGACTAGTGACACGGGCAACATGTAAAGGTAAATCTTGGATTGCTGAAGGAAGATGCCTTTCATATGGGTTTTAATGTGTCACTCACTCTCGCTTCCACTCTTTATCTTCCAGAGAAATTGTGCCCTGGCCAGCTCCAGCTAGATAATGGGGACTTCTGGCCGAGGGACCAGTGGTTCCGTCAAGGGACTATGCAGAGCTTTTCCTGCCTTGGAGGGTTAACCCTGTCTGGCTCAGCAAACAGGACCTGCACCCTTTCTCTAGAGTGGACCGGAACCAGCCCTATTTGTGACAACAATGGTCAGAAAGGCAGAACATAGGAAGTGAATTTGTAAATTTTAGATTCAGAATTCTTTCCACATTTTGCTCCTTCCCTCGACTAAGCCAGGATTTCACCTATGAGTTGAATCAATCTGCAAAATCCAGATGGTTTCAATGTGTATACTAGGGACGAGTTTTGCCATCTGAACCTAGAATGCGTATCTCTGGGAGATATATAAGCTAGGTTTTGGAAGTGTCAACAGAAAAAATCCTAGCCCTCCCTTCAGGCCTCCCTCCAAAGCCACTCCCCCAAAACATGTGACTAGCTCGCTAGCTTTAGCAATAGGTCTGCCTGGCCTTATGGAAGGCTCTGGTCATGCACAATGAGTGTCCAGGTAGCTGGGTAGGTAGGTAGACAGACAGGTAGGCCATCCAATCATTTAATTTGGGCCGAATGAAATGATTGGATGGGCCTGTGACTACCACATATACCAGGTTTTTTTCTACTTTATTTCAGAGCATTTGATTTATTGATTTTTGTCTGGATGTAAAGAGAATTTAACCAGATATGACAAATAATTACCCAAAAAGAATTGCCTACCCTAGCTTTAATCTATATCATCTTCATTCCAGCACACAAACAACATACTGTGTGTTCAGTGGCCACTGGTTGGAATGTGTCTGGTACCTCACGGTAAACACAGGCTATGATAGCACTTTAATTCAAGTGATTAATCAAGTTTATTATTATTATTTATTATTTGTTGGTATATTAGTATCCATGGGCCCTACCCCAGTTCACTGTAACAAATACGTTTCTTAAGTGTTGCAATTGTGGCCATGTTTAGCACTACACAGAGAATCAGCTTTAAACATACATGCATTGATCCAAATACACCTTTTTTCTCTAAACCTTTTAATGGAGCGAGTGGGTCAATACGAATAATCTGTAATCCTTTTAATTTATTTAATTTTAGAACCATGTCCAAATGTCCATACCAAAACTAATTCGGTTTTATTCATGTTTGCTTTATTTCAATACAGTTGATGCCTGCAAAGACCCAGGGGTCCCACCAGGGGCCTTGAGGTCAGGGTCCCGGTTCAAGGTGGGGGACACGGTGACCTATCGGTGCCAGACAGGTCTGGACCTGCTGGGATCCAGCCAGCGTGTGTGTCTCAGTAGCAGGGAGTGGACCGGCTCAGCCCCACGATGCCAGGGTAAGGAGAAGAGACATCCCAGATGATGATGATGATGGTGATGATGAGAACCCTTGTTGTTGGTGATAATATCAAACTTCTATGCAGCCTACAATGGCTTTGACAGTCCCAGTGCTGTGGCAGCCTTAATGACCGGCTCCCTGGCAGGGGTTATGGACGCCATTTCACCAGAGATTCCCGCCCTTCAAGAGGGCTTCGGTCGAACGATCAACGTGGAGGATGACAGTCGGCTGAACATCTATATTTTACTGGACACATCTGGCAGCGTCGTGAAATTCTTTGACGACACCAGACAGGTTGCTATCAGTCTCATCAGGAAGGTCTGTACACTCTCAGCTCAATATCACTCCTCAGAGCCCTTTGAGGGAAGTGAAACCTACATTGTACTCACAACACATTACACCAAAAACAACCAAAGTAGAATCTCCATATTTCTCTACTTCTCCCCTGTAGCTGGACAGCTTTGACGTCCAGATGAAGTTCCATGTGACGTCTTACGCCAGCAAGGCTATAGACATTGTGACCATCACAGATACCTACATAAGTGTAGATGCTCAACTTGTCATAGAGAGTATACAGGACTTTGACCCCAAAGGTAGGACAGTCATAACACAATGTGTGATTGTGTTGTGTGCGGACGTGGCCAATTGTTGCATGCACTACTGGTTCATGTTAAAGAGTGAATTCTTTTTTTTTTAATCTGCAGTTCACTTGGACAATACGGGCACCAATCTCTACGAAGGATTGTGTAGAGTAAATGAGATGATGGCTGTGTTGAAGGAAAACGGGGAGGATAATGATTTTATGAAGACTCAGAACGTTATTGTCATAATAACAGATGGTAATGTTTTTTTTTTGCTAAATTAAGTTTATGTGGGGAAAAGTTAGATTTTTCCTTTTCCTTTTTTGTCCTTTTTTTGACTCATTAACATGAATAGCCAACTCATTGTCTGACAGAATGTAATGTAAAGAACAATGCTTACATGAGGGTCCCTCTCTCTCCCTAGGTAATTCCAACGCTGGTCCCATTCCCCAGGTTGCCCTTGCCAGCATACGATCTCATTTTGGCTACGGCAACACGTTTATCGACCACACCGCAGAGACACTGCTTGGTATGCAATCGCACAATCATCTTTCAACTCGAATACAGATCGCCACTTTAGATTAACTTCATACTCGTCCTCAGACGTGTACGTGTTTGGCGTTGGGCGGGAGATTAACAGAAAAAGGCTGAACGACATCGCCTCTCACAAGCAGAAAGAGGAACATGTCTTCATTCTGAGAGACTATGAAGCTCTGGGAGAAGTCTTCAACAGCATGATCAGTAATGTGTTTTTTTCATTTGTATTTGCATCCTCAATATTATGTCAAATACAATGGAGGTATGTATTAATAGTTCATAATATTGCCCAAGATATAGTGGATTAGTGGACATGTTTTAACCTACATTTATCTGGTGATTTCATCAGGCGGTGTTGATCTGGTTCAATTTAGGTACGGCATTCTTAGGTACCAAAAGAGTAATTTCCAATGGATTTGCTTGTAAATCTAGATATCAAGACTGAGACCAAGTGTGGGGTGGCCATGGAAGAGACTCCTACCGATAATTCAGAAAACAAAAGGGTCTTGTCTTCTACCAGGCCTTGGCATGTCACTCTCAAAATCCTTGGGTCCATTGTGGGCAAAGAGCTCCCATGCTATGGGTCCGTTGTGAGCCCCAACTGGATTCTGACAGCGGCCCACTGCTTTGCCCGGGCCAGTGTAGCGGCACTGAGGAAAAATATAGAAGTCTATCACGGTTAGTGTTGGTTAACTCCTTTACTCATGCATGTGCTCAAAGACACCATGACAATTAAAGTCATGTTATTCACCTATTCAAGTGTGCCAAAACTTTATTTTAACATCTACCAACCATCAACCAATAAACATGGCAACAGGCTAACACACAGCTGCCACTCGTTTTGTTGCACATCGAACATCGATTGGTTGTTTCCTGTGCTAATTTCCTGTTTAACTTAAATCATCAATTACGGAAGCGAGTTGCACTCTGAATGCCATTTAATACCATCCTAAAACATAAGAATAAAAATTCCCTGATATGTGAAAGGCAGACTTATCACAGACTTATCATATCATATAAATTGACACACCTCATACTTCCCCTCACAGGTGATCAAAAGACAACGATGGACAGTAACATTTTCATCCACCCAGATTACAACATCAAAGGACTCAAGCACAGAAATGTGTCCGAGTTCTACGACTTTGACGTGGCTCTGGTCCAGCTGAACACCAGCCTCCCCCCCTCCTGGGAGGCCAGGTAAAGACGGCCTCACAAGGGTCACATTCAATCCCCAACGGATTGTCTGTGGAGACGCAGATGAGCAGCAACAATATGGACTTGGAACTGGACAGTTCTAAGCTGTGCTTCTAAATTTACAACAAATTGTTCACCTGAACAGATTCATAGGTGTATGCTTAAAGCAGAGGTTCCTGTATGCTTGTGGATGAGGGCCTATTGTCCTTTTTTGTGTTGTCTGTTAACTATGATGTAACCCTATGTTTTATGTAACCCTGTTTTATGCTGCTTTCTTGGCCAGGTCGCTCTTGAAAACAACATTTTAATCTCAATGAGTCTCATCTGGTTCAATGAAGGTTATAATAATACCCTGCCATAGAAGTGGAAACAGAATGCATTGTAGTTGAAGAATTTGGGGATTGGCTTTAAGGTGCCATCAGATGAATAACCTTAGGAGTACACTGACACAAAGGTTTGTGGCACCACAGACCCATCTGCCTGCCTTGTACTACAGCAGCCGACAGAGCCATGAAGCGAGTCAGATCCACCTGCGAGCAGCACAGTAGGACATGACCCCTTGACCTTTCAATCTGAACCTACAACACTTTGCTACTGACACATACTTCTCTGTGTATAATAATAATATTTTATTATTTATTATTTATATAGCGCCTTTCAATGATCCCAAAGTGCTTTACAGTGTGTGTGTGTGTGTGTGTGTGTGTGTGTGTGTGTGTGTGTGTGTGTGTGTGTGTGTGTGTGTGTGTGTG
>JAOPJO010000054.1:21294720-21304968 GCA_027123675.1 Molva macrophthalma | reverse complement strand
AGGCATGGGGGTTTGTACCTGTTGAAGGTCTTTTAAGTCATGGGGGTTTGTACCTGTTGAAGGTCTTTTAAGTGAAATATTACTTTAAATATTAATAATGTAAAGGGATGTAGGAAGACTTAATGCAAGTTAGTGTTTAAAAGGTCCTATTCAAGTTGGTTCATTACAGCAATTATTAATACCTCTGTTAACATTCAAATTTCTTTTGTTGGCACTTTTCCAGTGTTTCTGTTAGTTACTCTTAGATAAAATAGGCCTATTTGTTTACCTTAATTTGACTGCCAATAAAAAGTAAACAGGGCAGGCCATTAGGCCTATGCCTTTTATGGTTAACGAAGTGTGTTTGTACGTGTGTCTGATAGATAAATCTCTATTGGTTAATTAAAACAATTCCATGGGCATTAGCTTATTTGGCTTTAATGAGTGAGTGAGAGAGCGAGAGAGCGAGAGAGAGAAAATAACACATACATACAACAGCCATAGCGAAAAACAAGGTGTAATATTATATTACTTTATTTCCATCTTTTGTACAATGTAATTACAATACAAATATGTAGGTTTAAATACAAAAATTCTGTAAATAAAGATTAAAAATAAACTCCACTGGTTTGTTTTTGTTACCATCTCTAACCTATGGTTTTACAATCAAGTGTATGAGGTCATTTAGTTTCGCTTTAATGCTTTAACATAATTAACCTACATAGAATTTGGAGGGCATGAAAAATGAGTCAGAGAAGAGTACAAATAAAAAATAATAATATTTCTAAGAAATAAAAATATAAATTTCATGTTTGATTGATTTGCCTCCTAAATAGAGAGATCCAGAGAGGGAGAATAGTGATTTGTTCAACACAGCCGAGGAGTAATCCCTTGGGATGGACAAAATTGAGTCCCATACATTTGAAGCTGTGGTATGTTAATGTAAATGTATCTGTTTGAGACAGCCTGTTGGAAGGGGATTACTGAGCTCATTTAACCAAATGGAGACGAAAAGGAATTCAAGTGAGTCACCGGAATCACCAATGGGCGGTGTCCCCATTGGTGATGATAGTGTCTTCAGAACAACTATAAGTGCCCCCATAAGAAACAGACAGCTGCTGTTGTCATTTGGTTACTCTTGTTGGGAACCAATGAGAACAAAACCCTTGTTTCCAATTGCTTCTTCTGATTGGCTGCAATAATTGACTGGTGATATAATTTGCCATACATCGTATGAAAGGGCCAAGGGAAATTGGCTAACCCGTGCTAATGTAGCTATGGTTTGATTCTTAGCATTTTGTACTAAAAGCTCTGGAAAACCAGGGACTGTCCTGGCAGTCCAGAAAAGCCCTGTTTTTGTTTAGTTTTTTTGCAGAAATGTGACGCACCAAGCTTTTTCAGACCAAGAGTCCTTCTATCTTGCAGGGTTTTACTTGGATACTTTCGTAACACCGTGGCCTCTGAAAAGGACGTATCCGTCATGCCTCGAACAGCAAGTCTAAACACTTGACACTCTGACGCCGCCGGAGGTTTACATTAGCTATATATGGAGTTGAGCATACTGTAAAAAATAACATTGCATGTGATTCCAGCCTTGTAATATGTGGCTCTACAATAAATGAGTGAAAAGAGCTGTTCTTCAATGCAGGGTTTTTAAAGAGGCGTTGAATGCGATGTTGGACTTGGAAGTGTGTGTGTGTGTGTGTGTGTGTTGAATGTGTAGGCGTAAAGGGGAGCGTACACAAAGACTTTCTGTTCCACTCGTAAAAGGCTATCCGCGTCCGGGTGGGTATGCTAGGTGATGAACATGTCTTTGTTCAGTGTTTAACATTCTCTCTTTGATCCCTCTGCTGCCACATCTCTTTTTTCAAATCTGGCTCCAACCTCCATCCGTTTCTCTCCGTCACTTTCCCAGCAAACACTTGTTCTCCTCCTCCATCCATTTGTCCTTTCTATTCTTTCATCACGTCTTTCCCTGTAGCTTGTCTAACTTCCGTTCTCTCTCGCTCTCTCTCTCTCTATCTTTCCTATATTCTCCTCTCTTGCTTTTTTCCTCCATTTCACCGCTGATCACATTCCCCTGGTGTGTTTTGGTTTTTGAAATGCTGCTGATAACTCCTCAGGTACGGGGTCACATGTGAAGCGCCGGTGCTCTATACCCTGTATTCAGACCCTGCAGAGGGGCACTCAAGAGTTGGAATGTAGTGCATTGTCTTTGCAGAACCGCTTGCACAGTGTCATGGGGGGGGGGGGGTTGTCACCAAAGAGAGTCACTGAGTTTGTATCTCTCCAGGCTTCTGGAGTGTTTCTACTGAGTCTGAGTGATCCTGCTGTGATGTTTGTATTGTGTTCTAGTCCCATGTATAGCCAGGAGAACAATGGGCTACAGTGGGCTTGACTGACCTGTTTTGGATGCAGTGGAATTACATGACAACTAATGGGCGATAAAGCATGCTGCTATTTACACTCTCAATGTGTGTGTCATGACACACCGCCAGGCTGTGGCATACTGGCCTGTCGTCACTGGCAATTTGGTTCCATTCACGGTTCCTGTGGGAATAATTTCTTCCGTTTTTCCCCCCCCCCCCCCCCCTCTCTTGGATATCCAATCACATCCATTGTCTGTCTACTCATTTGTTTCCCTTCTCTTTACAATTAAACTAAATAAATACAGGGAAAGAAATGAACAATTAAAAAAACAGGTTGCCCCTGTAACACTGCTTTAGAAATGTGATACTTGAGATATAACTATAACTTGTTACAATTCAAAATAATAATAATAATAATAATAATAATAATTATAAAATTCAATAAATAATAAAATCCTTTTGGCCGTCAATCTCTTACACTATAGGTGATTTCATCCCCTCCTGTTAGGCGACTTCCATTCCGTTGGCCAGTTGCTCTGCGCTCAGCGGCCTGCTGGGCTGTGCTTGGTTTAAATCTCCATGAATCTCTTCAGCAGTCAGTCCATTCCTGCCCCTATGTTTATCCTGCTGCGTGGCCACGGCAGATAAATGCCTATCTGCTAACATACAGAACCTACCCCGCAAAGGAAGAAGGAAAGAAAGAAAGAAAGAAAATGGCGAAGACAGGTAATGGACTGGAATGTACCAAGTGGAATCACCACTGGCATGGGGTCTCTGAACGGTGCCTGCGGCCTGCAGCCTTTAGAAGGGTGGTGTTGGTTAACACTGAGAGACGTGGACCAGCAGGAATGCGGCGGTGAACGCGGACACAAGCCAACGCAGAGAGGTGGTGGACAGGTGGTTCAGCCAACGTGCCCCCAGGGATCTAGACACTCAGCAACCTGCCAACTTCCTCTGCAGTCGTCATCCGAGTGTAATGTAAGCAATCCAATGAATTAATACCATCGACTCCTTTTGAGAGAGATGTTAGCAAGTTGCTAGGCTATCGTGGGACAGATTCTAGGCTAGAGCGGTGGATGGGGGACGGGGTGGTTGCATCCTGTTCTATGAGAAAGTGCCAGAACTACCGCTTGGCTAACTCCGGGGCCGAGCGCTACGGCTAATAGCGCTAAGGCTTGCTTTTTCTATCTCAGAGCTCAATCTCAAATGTCTTTTGCAGATCGTTGGAAAAAGGGTTGGCCGTCGACGCTGCCGGCGCCTTGCTCGCTGGCGTTGGCTTGGTCTCCAGCGCCGCCCACTTGGCCTCGAAGCGATCCGCTTCTTGGGAAACGTTGCTAGTAGGGGCGGTGAGCTGGCTTCCCTCGGGGGGCCAGACGCCGCCACCTCTGCTGTTCCCGCCGCCGTTGGTGTTGCCGTTCGGCAGCCCCGCGCTGCCCATGTTGGTGGGGGTGGTGCCGTGCATGGGGAGCCCGTTCACCATGGCGGGCAGCGGTTGGTGGGAGGGAAACGTCGGCGCGGAAAAGCCTCCGGCGTGTCCGATCGCGCCCGCTGCTCCGGCGAAAGAATGGTGGTGGCCGACCGCTCCGAGCGAGCCCACCTTCGGCCCCCCGCCGATCGAGCCCATGGTGCCGCCGGACGACCCGGCGGCGGTGCAGAAGACGTTGGCCACCATCTGTGAAGGCGTGATGCCCACCACGGGCACGCTGGCGTTGGGGTAGGTCATGCTGCTGGCCAGCCCCGGCATGTAGGTCTGCATGGGCACAAAGGCCGGCTGGACGGGCTGGCCGGCGAACATGCTGACCGGGGCCGGGGTGGTGTCGAAGCCCAGAGGGAAGGGCTGCATGGAGCTCGAGAGGGCGCCCGGGGGCCCGGGGAGGGAGGGCTGCATCATAGGGGCCCCGGACATGCTGGGACCAGACATGGTGGGGATGGACATGGAGGGGAGGGACATGGGGGGGCCGGACATGGGAGGACCTGGAATCAGAGGGATGGATGATAGTGACATCGGTGGGAGGGGCATTGGGGACTGTCCCGAGACAGACATCAGGGGGTTGGACATACAGCCGTGAGACATGGAGACGGAAGACACTGGGCCAGATGACTTGGCGACCTGATTGGAGATGGACTGACTTGACATAGTGGGTGGGCCCGGGATGGTGGGGAACATAGGGACTGCGGGGGGGGCCATAGATGAAGGGGGAGGGGTCTGTTGCTGAGCTCGGACGGCCTTGGCGACCTCTTCAAGCCACCGCTCGGCCTCGGACGGCGTGCGCCTGTGTCCGCTGTGCATCTGCATCGCCATGGAAACCGTGGGAGGAGAGTGGAGTGGAGGGTCCGCCTGCACCCAGGAAGTGGTGGCTGATGCAAAAAGAGAGAAATGTGGGGAAAAAGGGCAGATAAATCATTTATTTCCCTTATCTTTTACTTTACAGGGTGAGTCGAGGAGTTGGAAGCCTAGGGGACCTGTGTCCACAGTTCAGAAACTTCTTGAGACATGAGTTTGTCCAAACTTTTTTGTCCAATATATTTTTTTTACTTTACAGAACAAAACCAAGCAGAACATAAAGATAAAAAGGTTAAGGGTAAAACTTTTTTTTTAACACACACACTCACACACACACACACACACACACACACACACACACACACATAAAATAAATCGACACGCGTAGAGTTCTGACTTGTCCCAAAGCCCATAAGTTATTTATAAGTGTACTTAATAAGTACAAATGAAGGACAGGAGAATGCTTGTTCCTGGGGAGGTTTGAGGGCCATGCCGTTCAGCAATCGTACCTTGCACCGGTGCAGGTGGGGGAGGCAGGGCTGGGGGCCCGGTGCAGGCCGGGAGCCCGTTGGAGGAGCTGGGGGGGTGGGAGAAGTACTCGTCGGGGGGCTTGGTGAAGGAGGCGTTGATCTGGCTGCAGAGGGCGTTGATGCCACAGTCTGGCTCGTCAGACAAGCCCATGTCCATCTCTAGTACTAGTGGAAAAGGATGGAGAGAGGAGGAGGAGGAGGAGGAGGCAGAGGAGGAATGATGAAGAAAGAGGAGTGGAAAGAAAAGGGGGAAGAGAGAAAAGAAGAGCGAGGAGGGTCATTTTTTGATTCATTGGGTAACAGATCCAGTGAGCATCAGGCACAGATAAATTGCAGACGAGGCTAACTGTGAGGCTATCTGCTGCTTAATAAAACAGCAAACCCACACACACCCCATACATATAGCGGACATCCATGGACCATAGAAATTGTGCCCTTCAACCTTATACACCGTATGGTGAGTAGTTTCATCGCTCATAGTCTCATTTACACACACTTTATGTAGTGCCAGAAATAACCAGGCACAGATGACGAATACTGCATGTATGTGTTTTTTTATTTTAATAATCCGCTGAGTCATGTTCAGGCTACATATTGGAAACTATTCCAGTAGATGCAGATTTAGCAGAGAGCATTAGTTGCTTCTTTCAAATGAATCTGCCGTGTTTGACTTTCCCACCCAGGACTTGTACAATGGCAGGATGTTCCTGTCTCCCAGTCCTTGTCTTGCTTTGAACCTCTCCCAAAACACGCACACACACACACATAAACACACACGCACACAATTCAACGGCCCCCACCCTACTCCACTAATGCCTAAAAAATGGATAGAGTAGACAGAAGTCAAAGCAAAAAATGGAGAAGAAGAAAGACTTTGGTAACATGCTGGTGAGAGTTTTGGCCCCCTCAAAGCTCTCCCTCCTTTTGACTTTATCTCTGCTATTATCCTGCTTTTTATTGTGTTATGTTTCCTCTTTTTTCTTCTAACAGCCTTCGTCTCCATGGTGCCTTTTTCAATGTTTGCTACTTGACGATTTTTTGTGCGTCGAGTGTCCTAAACAATGCACTATAATGAGTGGGTTGTGTTGGTAAAAAACAAAAAGGAAGGGGGTGCCTCGCTCAACAGGAAGGACACACTGGAACACAGTGTTTATCCCTCTCAGCTGTGTTCATCTCTGCTGCCGCAGGCTGCAGGCTGCAGCGGGCGTGTATCAGGGCTTTCGTGGGGTTTGACTCAACAGCTCTTCCTTTCTAACTTTGTCTCACAATGCCTTGTTCAGGGAGAGAGTATCAGCTCTCTGATCTCCCAGGGCCTTCTGAACAGACCTTCTTTGAACCTTTGTGTTTTCCGACGAAGACTGAATAGATCGAAAGTAATCTAGCCTAGTCTTACTGTTGTCCACAGACACTGGGGCTCAGGTGAGCGGTCCGTGACCTTGAGAGGATGAAGGGACGAAGGCAACGTGTATGTGTGTGTGTGTCTGTGTGTGTGTGTGTGTGTGTGTATGTGTGCATATGTGTGTGTGTTTCTTTCTGTTCCCAGAGCATAGTGACAGCTTTAAGGGCTGACAGAAGGTGTGTCCTAGGCCCAGGCTAACCAGTGCAGCTGATTGACCACACAAATCAATACGCACATTGTTCACAGAGTACCACAAGGGAGCACAGAGGCAACCGTATCGGATATTACTGGTGTGTGTGTGTGTGTGTGTGTTTGTGTGTGTGTGTGTGTGTGTGCGTTTGTGTGGGTGAGAGAGGGAGCTAGAGAGAGAGAGAGAGAGCAAGAGAGAGCAAGAGAGAGTGCGAGAGCGAGAAAGACTATTGTGTTCAGGGGATTAAAACGGCATCATATTCACCCTGGCTGCAACCATTAGAGGAGATGTAAGAGAAAGCAATCGCCTTATAAAGTGTTTTCATAACATCCTGATCTTAGGTGGTTCACCCGTTAGCTTACTCTCACACTATCGTCGTATTAAGCCTCACTCTTGAGGATTGCTGATGATATGACTCTACGATACATAAGTCACTGTGGTATGTTTGCGTCAATGTACTGTCTGTGCATGTGTTTGTGTGTGTGTGTGTGTGAGTATGGGTGCTTGTGTTTGTGAGTGAGAAAGAGAGTGCAAGGGGGTGTGTCTTTGTGTGTGTTTGTGTGTGTGTGTGTGTGCGTATGCACACATGTGTCTGTATGTGCATGTGCATGCATTTAAAGAGCATCCTGTCATTGAGCCTGTCAGTAAACAGGACTCATCCCTGACAGGAACATGGGGCTAGGGAGGAGAGGGGCGGCGGGGGGGGTCCACAGATCATCACAGGCTGGGCTCAGAGAGTGAGAGCTCTGACTGCAAATCACACCATTAGCACCAGCCCTTCATCACCTCACTCATTGACCCAGTGTGGAGATAAACACTGAAGACATGACAGACGGGTGATGGTGATGGTGGTGGTGGGTAGGGATGGGGGAGGGTGACTGGATACGTCCCTGAGTCACAGTAGAGGCGTGAAGGACAGGCTGACTCCATTTTAATGAACCAGCAGTTAGAGCGTCAGGGAAAGCCAGGGAGACGCACCGCTTCTCCAGAGCATTGCAGCTCGTCTCACTCAAGTAAGATCACGTAATGCACGTTTGGATTTGCATAACAGGAAATGCAGAAACAGACAGAACGAGATTGAGAGAGAGAGAGAGAGAGAGAGAGAGAGAGAGAGAGAGAGAGAGAGAGAGAGAGAGAGGGTGGGGAGAGGGAGATGAGGAGAGGAGAGGAGACATTGAGATGTGTGACAGGAGTGTGCGAGTCTGGATTGAGATACTCAGCATCTGTTACAGTTTAACACATATTTTAGATTTCAAGCTCAAAAGTTCAACCTCATCGTTCAGTCCGTGTCTTACGTTGGTGTCTATGACAAAGATGCATGCCACCCAAAAGCTTTCCATCCAGAAAGTACAGCATAGCAAGTCACACATTGAATGAGGATGTTCAATATTCTTTTCAATTTAAAGGGAGGAAAGGTTCTGCTTACTCCTTATCTGTTTCAGGATTGGCTTCAGGAGATCCAGCCAGACCTGGGAAAGGGAAAGGGAACTTCAATAGAACGTCTTTGTTCTTTTGATATCATAACAGCTTGCAGCAGCAGAGCTCTTGTTTAATAGGCCGGCCGGCCGTGTTTCAATTCTTACAGCCGTAGGAATCTCAGGCCATTAAATACGAGCGCCAAACAGATGACTAATAACAATGATGAATTAGGCCCAATATATCCACAGCTTCATGGTTAGAAAATAAAGTGAAATAGCCCGGCATCATCGAACAGTAATGCGATCACTTTCAGATGCTGGCCTTTTATAGCAATGATGGGAAAATGGTGAGATACCTTCATATATTGCAGATATATTACATCTAAGGCTTTATACTTTTTAAGTGTAGGTATGTGTTATATATTGTGAACAACAATTAAGTCAATATGTCTTTTCCTTGGACAGAAATCCTGCGTGTGCCGTTTAATGCGACTGTTTGATATGATATTTACAGTTGTGGGACAAAACACAAAGCCCAAACATGACTGGTATGTCATCTTCGATGCCATCCTGATGTGTGTGTGCATGCCTGTGTGGACACTGTCGTTATTCATTAATGTGCATCAACGCATGTGCTCCACTTCCGATGAATCTCCCATGATGCTCCATGTCCCGAGGGCGGGCTGGCGGGGTGTGTGTGTGTGTGTGTGTGTGTGTGTGCACACCCGAGTGAGTTAGTGATTAAGCGGGTGAATGTGTGTGTATGTGTGCACGAGTGAATGAGTGATTAAGTGAGTGTATGTGTGTGTATGTGTGCACGAGTGAATGAGTGATTAAGTGAGTGAATGTGTGTGTATGTGTGTGTGTGTGCGATTAAGTGAGTGAATGTGTGTGTGTGTGTGTGACTTACGGTCATCTTGCGGTGGTCCTGGTACTCGAGCCCAAAGTAGTCCCCCTCCACCAGGTTGAGGTGGGTGGCCACCAGGTCAAACAGCAGCTTGCCCGGAGACCGTTGCTAGGGGAACACAAACAAGATGGATGGTGTAAGAAGACGGCTTGGTGGCATACCCCGCTAGCGCGCTAACTACGTGGGCCATAAACATCTTGGAGAGGACAGTTCCCTGTGTTATTCTGCATTTTATTCCCTCGCTCTCTTTAAATATGCTTTAGCGGTCGGTCTTTATGGTCATGTGCATAATATCCAAACATCGTGTTGTCGTAGCTGTTGTGGTGTGAATTATGTCCGTTTATAAGAAAATGGATAAAAAGAGATATCATTTTGGATTGTGGTAACTTTGGTAAATGTGTCCTTATTTATTATATTATTAATATATATAAGTGCACATACATAAATACGTAGGTTAATCGACAGTGGCAACAATAGTTACAGCTCCATTGTTACAGCCCAAGTATCCATAGCTGTACACATCTACAAATAAGTGCTGCAATTACATTCAAATAATATACATAATAGAATAAAGCGTGTACCTAACACTACAACACACAAACACACGCACACAAACAATGAAAGTACACAAACAAAAGATGGCGGCCTGCGCTGCCTCTCGCAGGCCCAGCTAACGAGCTGCTCCGCTGTAACCATCCGTACCCTTCGACCCCCAGTGAGGAACGCTGCAGGCAGGCTAGGCTGCTACCAACTAGCCCGAGGCCACACACACACCCTAGGAAAAGGTGTGTGTGTCTGTGTGTGTGCGTGTGCGTGCGTGTGCAACAGGCGTTCCCCACTAACCAGCACCAACCTTTCCTTTTAAAAGTTACACAATGTTATTACGCAGCGCTAGTAAAAGTTAATATACAGCTATGCTGCTGAGCTGGCTGTAACGCACACACCCACACACGCAGCTAAGTGTAAATCTGACAAGACAACATTTATAAACTTGAACATACCAATGGTATATGCCATACAATAACACACACACACACACGCAGCTAAGTTTAAATCTGATTCATCAAACAACATTTATAAACTTCAACATACCAATGGTATACACACACACACACACACACACACACACACACACACACACACACACACACACACACACACACACACACACA
>JAOPJO010000054.1:21227513-21239901 GCA_027123675.1 Molva macrophthalma | reverse complement strand
TGTGTGTGTGTGTGTGTGTGTGTGTGTGTGTGTGTGTGTGTGTGTGTGTGTGTGTGTGTGTGTGTGTGTGTGGTAGAGTTTCTGTAACAACAGCCCACCTGAATTTCTTGGCACACTCTGCCTCTCTCTTGTAGTCACACTCCCACGCGAGCTCCCTCTGGAGAACCTCTAGGCTACTGTCTGCAAACAGGCCTGGTGCAAAATAAACAGCGTAGGGGGGGAAGAGAAACAGAGAAGAGACACATTTAGACGTGAAAGTGAGGGAAAACCCTGACTCTGTTTCAAACCCAGCATCTAATAATAAAAATATGGTTCTGGTTACGGATAATAGTCCTACATGAAATAAAATTATTTTAGAATAGGTATGTGTATGCTTATATATACAATGCATAATGTATTTTACAACCACAGCTGTGCTTTATTATCACAAAAAAGGAGACAGCCCCATTACAACCCTCTAAGTAAAGTAATATATTTGTCCGTGAAGATGGTTGCCTACAATAATTTAGGTGATTGTAGGATGCAAATGTCTCCGTGCTAATCAGTTGAAACAATTGGCTGATTGTATGAGTGTATGCTGTTGTCAGCGGGGCAGTCAAAGTGGGTGCCAATCTGAAAAAGCTTTTTGGGTATGGCTCCGACAAACATCTAGAATATCTTAAGCCTTCCCATAAATGTTTATAATGATTCCTGGACAAGATGTATGACCTTGGGCCCCCAAGCGTCGAAAGTAACATGACCAAAACAAAAACAAACCGAAAACCACCAAACACAGCTGACAGGCTAGTTATGTCAGGGTACGTTATGCCTTATTAAAATGATTATTACCCGGGGTGTATAATGGGTGGTTAGTTACCATCTGGCAGGACAACGCTCATCTTCAGTACAGACATAAGGTTGTTGATGTCACTGTGGATGCTCTCTGCTACTCCTGGGTACTGGCATGGACACAGACGAGATCAACCAGAAAGACACATTTGAGTTACATGCGCAATACAACAGATAAACTCAAGTATACACTACTTTGATCGCTTACCTGGATTTTCATAGCAATTTCTCTGCCATCTTTCAAAACCCCAAGATGCACCTGGCCAATGGACGCTGCGGCAAATGGTTTGTCTTCAAAAGATAACAACTGATCTCTCCAGGCTGAGCCCAGCTCCTCCTCCAGAACTTTCTAAACAGACCGGATGAAATAGGTTTCAAACTGCTGTGGTGCGCCTAGCTGATACATATGTATGTAGGTCACTAACATGCACTGGGCCACATCTAGGTATATTTATTGCAAGATCTTTATTGATTGCTGCTTATAAGGAGTTATCCTTCATACAGACGTACGTTTCAATGGTTTGGTATACCAGTACTCTTTACTGCCATACAGTAAGTAAGTACAGTGCACTAAGTACAGTGCACTCTACTTACTTAAACAGTAAGTAAGTAGAGTGTCTGCTGTCGGGTGGACATCCACTCACGTTCATCTGCCAGGAGGGCATGAAGTCGGCGCTCTGCCGGACCCTCTCAAAGATCTTCTGCAGCTGGGGGTTGATGAAGGAGTTGTCTGGAGGGAATACAAAAACAGTGTTACACTCATCGATTAAGGTCGGGACACACATTCCACACAGCCTAACAGACACAAGGTTTCCGGAGGCATGCACATTTCAATCTGACGGCCAATGGAATGGCTGCCTCAAGATATCTGAATTCCCTCCTCCCCAGACACCAATGCGACCTTATGAGATGAAACTGGCTGTACGGGATTGCCCTTTGTCCTCCCGGTTGCCATTGTTACAGAGTACGCACCTTGGATACTGAGCATCTGGCCGATCTTGAGTGCGGCACCGCGGACCTTGCACAGCGTGTTCACTATTCTCTCTGCATTGGCCTCGGACAGGAGCGCAGAGTCTAGCACTGCCCCCATGTCTTACACACACACAAACACACAAACACAAACACACAGAATGATGTACAATGAATGGAAAGCATTGAGATCTGTAGTAATCAGTAATTGCCAAAGCGCTGATAGGGAAACATAAGAGGAGTGCAAGAATTATGGTAAGCACTCCTTACAATCTTAATTATCCTGGAAGGGGATCCTCTCTTATGGCACACAAATGATTTTGTTGGATTTAAGGGAATTGTCCTTTGTTAGTTTGAAGTGGTGCTATCAAAGTAGTTGTTTAAATTAGGGCCTCTAAGGCCCATTGATGCATCTGCCACTAGAAGACCCATGGGGATTTGATTGAAACATTTGTTAAGCACACTGGTTTCATCGGCAGCAGGTACTATTACGTTATCGAGCAGATCGCCAAGCACTGCTCACCGAGCATCTGTCTGTGGAATGCGCCAAAAATCCAATGTGGAATAAGACATTTTCATTTTGTATACTCAGTAAAAGCTGGGGGAGGAGAGGGCAGGACAGAATTTAGTTTGGCAGTAGAAGAAATAAAAAAGGATTTAGAGCTTCACCTCCTGATCGTTTGCTGCCAAAGGACTGTTTTGCCACCTCTGCAATGGCACCGAGCCCCAGCCCTACTGCAAGCCCTGCAGAGTCAGGAGGGAGAGAGATCCCTGTTATCATCTCCACCTGGCATCCAGGAAAAACAACCTGGATATCAATAGCGACAAACTCTGTATCCTACTCAAATAGCAAATAACATTGGTGTAGTTATGTTTGACATCCAAACATATGCTTGAGAGTCAAAGACATCGACAGGTATAAGATATTACAGAAAGGTGTCTGGAGCAGGGAAGCACATTTTAATTTGTGAATGGAATTTATATATAATTGATATAATTGATATACAAACACATCAATTAAACTCTTCTTTGTTACAATGTATTCTGCATTATACTTCATGTAGATGGAGTAAAATAAGAGGTTTTATCTATAACATTAGTTATTATTAGGTTATTTATACAAAATATTATTTTACCGCCAAAGTTAGCCAGCCTGCTGATTCTAGTGGCAGGTACCTTCCTCTCCCTGGCACGGTCACTGAGCTGTGGAGAAAAATTCAAACATAACTCTAATGAAAAATCACTGTACCTACAAAATGTACCCCAAACAAAGGATAAATATGAGACAGGACCAATGCTTAAGAGCATAATGCTGTCTTGCATTGCAAATTTACAAGCATCTAAAAATAAACTGCATGTGCTGTCAAGAACCAGCATCTATTCCTCGAGGACAAATCCCTGCCCATTCTCCAACCTTTTGTCGGACGGGTTTGACGAAGGCCTGCTTGGCCTCCCTGGCCTTCTTGATGTCCTCCGGTGTGAGTCTGGCCACCACGGTGTCATGGATAAATCTGGTCTGGTAGCGGTGGTGGAGGCCTGCTGGGGTGTGGAGGAACCTGGCAGGCTGTCCCGGCCAGCCTGCTCCTCCTTGGCCTTTCCCCTGGTGTGGAGGCACTCCTGCAATCATCAACATTGGAATAGTATAGAAGTCGTACATATTATATATATCACATTATATGTGAACATGCATTGAGAAACCCAGCCTATTTTAGTTCATAACCAGGCTAGGAAACCATTTAGTTGCAAATCACTTCAGTAGAGAGCATCTTAGCCTTAAGGTGAATTAACACTTTTGTGTCCTGCAAGTATGCAAAGATCCGCTAAGATCCACGGCACTACTCAGAGACCGAATGCGGCCCTTTTTACGGGTGAGGACCTACGTGTAGTTTTTTTTGACAAGCAAAACACGAAAATACACCAACAGTGCATTTGGATATATTTGCTTGTCGGGTTGATGTACAATTAGGGTTTGAAAACGCTATTGTGTATACTTCAACGTGACGTGGAAGTATAAATGCATGCAGCTCTGCAAAGATCCGTGTTGTGTCTCTGAGTCCCCATGTGGATCTGCGCAAACATGCTGTGAGCAGAACAATGAGCTTTAGTCAACACACTCCAATGTGTAATCCAGAGTAGATCCACTAAATCAACTGAATCAACTGTGTTAACTTTTACCTGTTAACATATTTACCTGTTGTGGACTCTGCTGTGGTTTCAGGACCAGCATGGCTTTGCTTGGATTCACCAGCTGAGAACTCGGACCCGACCGCCCACTGGGCAGCCTCTTCCGGATCAATCTCCCAGCCCTCGGCATCGGGGAACACGTCCTCTTTTAAAGACTGCTGATGCACAGGAGTAAGGCAGGTTAGCAAATTAATGTCAAATAATGTCTCTAATTGGATAGTTTCATCATTCCACACCCCTCCACTCTGATAGCCAGTGTGTGGTGAGCATTCTGGCGCATACTGGCAGCTGTGCATCACACAGGGGGGTGCTACACACTGGTAGTGGATGAGGTGTCATACCCCACATACAAACACATACTCACTATGTACAGCGCCTTGGATACCTCGAAAAGCGCTATATAAATGCAATCAATTATTATTATTATTAATGTGAAAGGAAAGTTTTTTATTTTGGACCCAAGGGCCTATCCACAGATTCTAGAGTGTAGACACCATAACTATGCACATTTGTTCACGTAGATCAGCTGAACATTTACGTTAACAATTGTTTTTCCAAATGGTTGTGAAAGGAGCATTGAATCAATAGTTATGTTCAATTTGAAACAGATCTTTCTTTTTTTTAACCAAGCACAACCTCCAAACATTGGTTAACTTTCAAACTCCAACTACACGCTGTTAGGATGGTGCAGCAAAGCTTTAAAACCTGGCCTTGGAGTTTACTACTTACAAGAAGAAATTTACTCTGTCTACCTGTAATAAGAAAAATAATGGTTAGAGAATGTTCAGTCCCCAGCTGTGCAAAAAAGAAATTCATAGCTCAAGAACAATTTTTCTGAAGGGGTACCGTTCTTCTATGAAGAACGCTGAAGCTCTGACTGGTTGTCCTACATATTTATGTCAATTCTCCAACTGATCCACAATGCTTCCGACCATCATGTTTGTAGGAAGCATTTTGATGAAAGTTACTTTTTTACTTCAGTAAAACAAAAATGGAATCAAGCATCGCTAAACATCACTATCTGACCAACATAGCTGTTCCCTATGTTGGACCAGTAGCCTACCAAACATCAGATTCAGGGGAAGTAATTAATCAATTAACCAAATGTGATGACTTGGGCATCTTCTTGTAACAACACTTTTACTCAGATCTGTCGCTATAATTTCTGTTTGCTAGAAATTGCTTGTGTCACGTCCAAAGGCGACCTATCTTTATAGCCTGTTGAGTTTCATGGAAATCAGTGGTGTATAAGGTCATATCCATTACAATGACCTATGTTGCCTAGGCAAAATATTATTTCCTGGTCCATAGAATTTCATATTTCAAACTTCTTATTGCAGTTACAGACTTGTGTGTAAATATTGTTAATTCATATTTTTTGTGATTCTTATCGTTCAATATTTAGTTAATATTTGCTTATATCGTGTTGCTTTATGTCTTTTAAGAACCAACCTCACCAAGTCCCTTTCCTTGTATAACATGTATGTATCGCCGTCAAAATCGTTTCCTTTATCTTCAGTCAGGTAATCATCGAAGTAATCCATTGTTCTAAAAATGTTACAATGTTTTAATAGGTGCTGGTGAACAGCACTGATGTAAAACCGACCCAGCAGTGGAAACAATATCTGAAAGAATGCACTGTCCGGACACATAACAATTGATCTAATGCTTGTTTCGTGACCATTTCTTCAGGACAACAAACTGAGCCATGTTACAGTACACCCTAAAAACAATTTTTGTACATATGTTTTTAGACGATCATCACAATTGACGATCAATTCTAACCTAGACCGCTACAGGAAGAAGCCAACAAAGTCAACAATGGAAATAATGGTGTCTACACTCTAGAATCACGCTAGACAATCTGTGAGTTGGCCCTTGGAGCCCAAGTAGTGAACCGATCCTTCAATATAAATTTCTACACAGCCTTTTAAGAAAATGTATATCATGGTGCCTTTTTTTTAAATAGTGCAATGTCAATTGATATCTACGTATGACCCATGGAAAAATGTACTTGTTGCATTAAAAAACAACCCAAAAAAAGTCTGGTGGCTAAATACTGACTCGCCAAGGGCACATGTTTGCATTTGTACTCTTCTGATAGTGTATGCTTAACTCACAGCAGTGCCACCTCCCATAGCAGTGCCCACCAGTCCCTCCACCACATCCTGGGCAGCTTTGACAGCTGCCCCGAGGGATGAGTTGCATGCCATCAGCCTAAGATGTTCCCCTTGCGTGTTTACCAGGGCGGAACCCACTTTACCTGCGCCCCTCACCACCTGCAGCATCTCAGCGAGCTGCACTGTGAAGGCACAGAAGAGAAGAGCAAATATTTAATGAAACACACCATGTAACAGTACACACAGTCACCATACTTACAAAACCACTTATAGGTAATTCTTATTATTAACCAAATATTTAGGGATAATTATAAAAGGCAGGTAAACAAATGATGATAATTAATTTCCATGCAATATATTGGCGGCTGGTTCAAGTCATGGGAAAACGTGTAATATACATTTGTTAAGGTTTTAATTAGAAATAAACTGTTCAATTAACGATTTTGAAATGGTTGTGTATTACGCGACCTCTATAACATTAGACCGTTTTTTGACATGTCGTAGTTGTGTAACGACCGAAGATATACAGTTAATGACAAATCAGTTTCACAACACATCCTCCTCCTTTAAAAGTTTCCCGCAATCACTCTCATTCATAATAATTGTCTTACTGTTTAAAACGCGATGAACCTGAACACGATGTCCTTTAGTTATTAACGGTGTAGTGAATGAAGCATGCCAGTGTTTTGTAACGCTATGGTATCCGGAAGTAGCGGTTAGACTGATGTGTCCGTCAACGAACCGAATTTCAGAGAGTAAGAAAAAGGCTTATCCCAGGAGGTTAATCGGTTTAGTAAACCAATGGGATTGAGAAACAATGCGCTGAACAAGTAAGCGTAGACGAATCAGAATAAAAAAGGGAGGGCTTTATATGACAACGTCCAATAATATTTCCTTTAGGTGGTGCCTTTTATGTGTGTCTGAGTGTCATAAGGTGGATTGAATGTCAAAAATAGGTGTCACTCAATGTTGACTTTATGCTGACCTGTGATTTTAGTTGCAAACAAAAGCCTATGGATTCAAGTAGATAGATAGATATACATATAGATAGATAGATAGATAGATAGATAGATAGATAGATAGATAAATGGATGGATGGATGGATAGAACGATATATAGATTTTGCAGGACCTACTACAATGATCACAGATAGCCCCACAGCGAATGCCAATATTAACCCATGCATTCTATAATTACATTATACAATATGCATATCTCAGATGCAAAACTTTTTGCCTAGCCCGTGCTTTATGCATTAATTTAGCATAAGGATTCAGTGACCAGAAGATATTAGGCACTAAAATCATCAGGTCACTGAGCTGACCATGCTTGAGTACCACCGTTTTAGAGAATCAATTAAAGTCTGTGAAAGATGAGAAGATTGTCATGGGAGAGAGAGAGAGAGAGAGAGAGAGAGAGAGAGAGAGAGAGAGAGAGAGAGAGAGAGTGGGCTAAAGGAGGGGAGTCGTGCCGACGCCATATATGGGCACACCATCGACTCTGCATTTCTATTGGCTGCGGGCCGTATGTAGCTGCTTGTCAACAAGATGGCCTTCTTCCTACCGTTTTGACACTGATTATTTTAGTAGTCACAAGTACATACCGTTAAAGCTCGTGTCTGAATAGATAACTAGGGAGGGACTGGTAAGTGTCCTAAAAAGGCATTGTGGCATCTAGAATATTTGTAAAGAACTGACAGCACACGTCCCTGGATAGTAGCCCGCGCTAAACAAGGTTGATGAGAAAAGAGCTGCTGGCTAATGTCGTTAGCCAAAGAGCGAGCTAGCCTAGCTACGTGTACACGGATCACTCGTGTTACCTGCAGAACACTAGCTGTCGTCTTTTTGAGTTGCTTAGCTAAGACGTAAAGCTTGGTATCTAGTTGTCATCAACGATTTCCAGGCTGCAAAACTCGTTCTGGATTTGGACGTTAAGGTAAGACGAGTAGCTATTGCCCAATAACTACTTGGCTATCACATTTAGCTAACTTGCTAATTATATGATTGCTTGTGTTCTCCTAGCAGGTAAGTTAGGCAACGCTATTCGAGTAGTGTGCTAGTGAGGATGCTAATAAGTTTGATAGCTCCTGACTTGGAGTCTATCACCGTAGCTAGCAAACATGACCTGACCAGCTACTGTTAGTAAATAGCTAGCTTCGGCTGGCTGGAAATATGTCGCAACAATGCAATTGCCGTTCCAAACTCCTCGGTGTTCGGTTTAATGTTTCTACTGTATTATTTGTCATAACATGGCCGTTGCACTCTTTTTGGTGCATTTCTAATTTGCAAATAATGAAAAAAATAAGTAAAAGTAAATAACTTCCCTAACCTATTCGTTACACCCACTTTTAGGCTTATGCTGAAACGAACTTGAACATTGAAAACTAGTAGATAATATATGAAACAACAGTTGGCGATGGCAAGGTGATGAACGAAATTTATATTTATAGATGAATCACTGTTAACCCTGGTTTTTAACTTTAATTTGTGGACTACTGCTCCCTTACTGTATTCTATGTGTAATGTGTTTTATGCCATTACATTTTAATGTAATGAAACCTTTGGAACACGACTTTGTGATTTGGAAATTGTGCTGTCAAAGTCCAAGTGTGTTATGATGGCAGCATAATGTCACAGGCAAACACTATAGCCCTGTTGGCTAGTTGGTCTCCCACTCGAGATTACTTTGCAGAATGACCACTTTAGACAGTTGTGTTGCAGGGCAGGCTGCTGGAGGGCGATGCAGTCAGCCCTATTGTTCCGTTTGACAGTTTGCTGAAGAGCCAGCCGTCTGGCCATACTCCTGTTGCATTGTCTCCACAAGCGCTAAGGGACTGTGTAAATGCTTTCACACATCCACAGAAGCGGGACTTGAGCGGAGGGTGTTTTGGTAATGTAGTACTGGCCTGATTGGACAGTCAGTCTGACTGACAGTCACTGTCAGAGGCTGTGAATAAAAGGAGACCAATGGGGCAAATACAGGATGTATTTTATGACTGGTATTTTTCTAAAGCTAAGGTCAGATTTAGCTAACTGAAGATCTATGCCAAATGGCCTTAAGTTAACAGAACCATGGAAAACCAAGGGTTATTGCTATTGACCATGTACATATCCTTATTCAACTTGAATTGTGGAGTTGGGTGTGTGTGGTTAAGTGTGCACACCAAACAATGAGACCCAGGGAGAATGCTTAATCATCCATTAGTAATTACCAACAGAGGCTTTGATGAAAGATGTTCAGTGTGGACATTTATTGCCCTGATGCTAACAAAGGAGCAGCACAAAGAGCACAGCACCAGTGGCAGGGCTCTTTTTTTTTTTTTAATTAATCTTTATCGGGTGGCAGCTGAGCAGTTTTTATATAATTGTACATCACCGGGCAAGCATGTTTTTAGGAGCTAGAAATTGGACCAACAAATGTTTATGCCTCCTAAAAAGTAGAGATGGGGTCCAGAGGTTGCCCATTGGATGACCATAAACAAATTAATGTTTAACTTTTTTTAATTGTAAACGGTATATTTGTTATTATCCCTACCTTAAGTGAGGCTTTTGTAAATCATTAACTTACCCTGCTGTACTTGTGCAAAATGCACCAAAACCATTGCGCAGTAGTTATTAAAGCTAGGGTAGGCAATTTGGAGAAACCCACCTGAGAAAGCTAGATTTTGAAAGTATCCAACCGAAAAAATCCCACCCCTCCCTTCAAGCCTCACTTCAAAGCCACTTCCCCAAAACATGTGATTAGCTCGCTAGCTTTAGCAATAGGTCTGCCAAACCTACCTTCTACCTTCCAGGTAGGTAGGTAGGTAGACAGACCGGTAAGCCATCCAATCATTTTGTTCAGGCAGAATTAAATTATTACAGGCCTGCCATCAGATCCCAGAACTTTTTTATTTATTGATTGCTGTCGGGATTTCAACATATTTGACCAAAAATGTGTCTAAAATAAATGTCCTACCCTAGCTTTAAACCTTGTATCAACTTAAATGGACTGCCATTAGCCATCTGTTCTATTTTTTTAGATGAAAGAGTGAGTGGGTGGGTGGGACAGGATAGTGGTACAACAGTTGAATACCACTAGAATAGAAGAGGTCAGGGAGGGAGAGAGAGGCAGGAGGAGGGCTCACTATTGCAGCATTAATCTGTCCACTCTTCACCAGGCTGTGTTGCTGTGTGTGTGATTAGGGAAGCAGCATTTCAATTGGTTCAGTCAGTTTGTGTGTGGGTGTCCTTTTGCATTTTACACCTCTCAACCATTCCATTGGTGCAAATGTTCTACCCAGATAGATAGCAAAACACGGATATGTTTTTAAGGCTATGGATTACCAGGGGAATGGAGGGTGACTGGAGCGGTACCAGAGAAACCAGTTCACCGGATCGCATCTCATTCTTGCTCTGGCCTTATACCAGATTATCTTTCCTCAACCAGATATTTTTTAATTAACAAAAGTTGTGCAAATAATAAAACATAAAATCACATAAAATAAAATTAAAGGGAATTTGGGATGGTTTACAATGCTAGCCTAGTCCTTCAGAGACTTGTAACAAAAATGTGCTCCTACAACACAGAACCGGCTCAACTGGATGTGCTGTAATGGAGACGCACCCACCTTTGCTGCATCCGCCTTCAAATTCACTTGGATCAGGAGACAAGCACAAATGATTGATGCGTACTTAAAATGTTACAATGCCGATTAACTTGTATGACGTGTGCTACTGTACCCTCCAGCGAGTATTGGCATGCAAGTTTATGGACAGCAGAGCAAATTGTATCCATTGTTATGGTGTAGTGTTCAAAGATGGCTAAATGTTGTGGTTACGAAGTCCTTTTTAATGGACCAGTGTAAATCCATGACTTATTCTCATTCATGCCATGGTAGACTCACTCCTGATTGAAAGTCATCCTCACTGTCAGAGGTTGTCTCACAAAAGCAAATGCGTGAATGTAACTTTAGTTAAAACATTTTCTTTATCATGTTCTGTCATTTAATTGCTATGAAAATGTGTTCTTGTATTTTGAAGATGGGTGCTACAGATGAACCTTTGACTCAAAGTTGCTTTCCTCCAGCATTTAAATACACCATAAGAACTATAGTTTACAACCATAGCTTTCAGTCTTAGGGTAGGTACTTGGACCGCATGCAACCAAAAACACTTAACAAGAAGTGTAGCTAGCGGTTCAAGCTGCTCCACAGCTGAGGTCTTAAAACAAGCAGTGAGTTAAACATGTTGCACCATCACCACTTGTTCCCCCCCCCCTTATCTCTTTATAAGCACATGCACGTTCTTGGCAACCCTACAGCTGGCAATGTATGACGCACATGCAAAGCACTTTGGGTAGACTTAAGCCCTAACCCTACACCCCCAACCTAGCTTGTAGTGTGGAAGACTAGCTGACGATGATTGGAGGAAGGATAAGGAAAGGCAGCAGCAACCCCCGACACACAGACACACACACACGACAGACACGCATACACATGACACACAACCACTATATGCTAAAAATAGGCCTGCCTGCCCCACCCTGTGTGGCGTCTTATTGGTCAAGTCCTCTTTGAAGTACAGAGGGAGTGTTCAATCCTTTTTTGTCCTCTACTGCCTCATCCCTCTGGTAGGACAGGCCCCAGACAAAGAGCCTGAAACGGGATCCCTTTAATTTGATTGAGAGCCTGTATAGAGAATTGATCCCCACTTTATGTTCTTCTGTTCCTGCTATTAACTGCCTTCTAGTGTTGGCTGAGCTGACCTGGCTGTTTTCTACTTATATTCTACTCCTATTGGTACCTTCATGCAAAAACGACAGTGTGACCTCCACTAGGGATTGAACCTGCCTGTGAACAGATTGCTCTGCAGGATATAAACCGTTTTATTTTTTGATGACCTCGCTGACATTTTCCCTTCTCCCTTTTCCCGCTTTATTCTCCCTCCCTGTCCTTCCCTGTTGCCTCCAGATTACTTGCAGATTGTATGCCTGTGGTTGCTGCTTATCTGGGTGGCATACGGTGCCCGCCAGGTTGGCACTGGGACAGGGGGGCGGGGAGAGCATGAGGAGTCCAGCCTTGGGTTCCTGCCGGCCAGCCTAGATGCCGTTACGCCCTGTGGGCCGTCCGCTCCCTGATGGACCGAGACACCTTCTCCCACATCCGCCTGTGGTGCCCCCGCCCCTTCGGCACCTACTCGCAGAACAAGGCCCGCGGCGCAGGCTCCGCAGCCAGCGGAGGCGGGACCCGGGGCCGCCCCGGCTCCCCCTCCCTCTGCAAGGCCGAGCATCCTGCCGCGGGCCGCAGG
>JAOPJO010000054.1:21208830-21224336 GCA_027123675.1 Molva macrophthalma | reverse complement strand
ACCACGGTCATGTGATTCAACACCATGAATCAAATGAGCTCGTTAAGAGTGTGAACTCTCTAATTACAGGAGTTACACCTCCCATGTGAATCCCCTGCAGTAAACTTGACTCACGATTAGCATTCATAACAACGTGACGTATAGAAATGTAATGTTGCGCTTACTTAGAGACCATACTCCTGCTATGGCCAAATATCTCCTCGTTCAGTTGCGTGTTGTGAGTTGTATCCATAACCATCCATGTTAGCTGTGCAACGGTGCTTCAGAGGGATGAACAGCACAGGGTCCTAAAGATATGTTCTTTCTTTATTTTTTGGGGTGATGGAATGTACAGCATTGTTGTAGAAATGTGATTGTATAGAGCTAACTTGCGTATAATTTTTTTCCGTTGAACAAGGTTGCCACTCACACTTTGTCCCGTGTCATGGATTTCTTTCTATCTCTATGAATGTGCTGTAATATTATTGTCTCTTCTACATCCCCTTCCCTCATTGATAATGCTGCTGAAATCATTGCCTCTGACAGGAACGTTAACTCGGTAATAGCCATACTAGTGGTCAACGAGAGGCTCTCGTCTCCCTTTTCACCCCCCCCCCCCCCAAGCCTAGTTTACTTGCCCCCTGAGGTCTGTCCTCACCATCCGGTCAGAGCGGACCCCAACCTTGCTGAGTGCACATAGGAGAATCAACCAGGGACTTCCTGGTTTACAAAGGATTATGGGAGATCATGGTCTATGAAATAAACACTAGGGTGAAATGGGAGAAAAGCAACTTGATGTCACTTTGCAAAGGCCTGATGTCACTTTGTATGGATTGATTGACTTGCTTGTTTGCTATTTTAGTTTTTCTTTGTTTTGGTTTTTATTAGGATGGGTGTGTAAGAGAATGTTTGCTGTTTGTTTGTTTGTTTGAAGACAGTGTTCCCAGTACCAAGTATCGCATTGCTCCCCCCGCCACTCCAAAAACCTGTTTTCTTTTTTTATCAGTTATAACTGCCAAATCTCATTTCCCCTCAATTTGGTTTGATTCGGTAAAGGTTTGCTGAAGCGGTTTATGCTTTGCAGCAGGTGAAATGACTAGATATTCTCCACACCAGCTTTCAGCCTTAATACCCCCTCCCGCACACACACACACACGTACACCCCTATACCCACCCCTTAAGAGAATGTGGCATCGGATACCTCACAAAGATCACGCATTTTATCAGGAGTTGCAGTAGCCTGTCTTTCCTTCTGATCAGTAGCTGCACTCCATGCAAACGTTTTAAAGGGCCCATCGCTGCATTAGAGCGACTGGAACATGTCAGGTGGTTGAAACAGTGCCTGTTGATGGGTCCCGACTCCTCATTCTCTCAACCTCCTCTCCATCCTTTTTAAAAGCACCCGAATAGCCCTGCTAGCCGACAAGGCTAGACCTGTGTAAAAGACTGATGTGGTGAATGATACAAGACTGCATGGAAACAAGCGTGGGGGGGAACATAAGTGTGGGAGGCACGGGAGAACTCTGTAGGTTCCTGATGTGTACAATGCTATTGGGAAATGTGTGCTTAAATAAAAACAGAAGTGATGATTAAACTGGAAACCTGGACTGTGCTTAGTTTCGGACCGGGAACAACGGAGTAGCATCGTTCTTGTTTTATTAAAGCTCAACGTTGAACATTGTCTTATCATTAGGTAGCAAGGACACACGGTGTGTGCAAGTGTTGGTCGAAACTTGTATGATAGATGAGCACTAAGATTGTATTTAAATCTTTCTAGGCGCCCAACGAGATGCCCTTTCCATTTCAAAGTAAAGAATGTGCAGCTTCACAATTTAATCAGAAGGTAACAGAAGATGGTAATGGCTTTACAACTTGACACCATTTCAGGATCCGGGAATGTGCTTAGTTGCAACCTAACATTATTGATCACAACCTATAAAGAATAGTGCATACAGACTGTATGGTGCAAACCAGCCAAGAACCATAATGATTTCTACTGCATGCGGCACAGTGTGCTTTTTGGAGTTTGAAGATGGCTGACAATTTCAGCACTGCTTTACTTCAAATGGTAGAGAGCAAAAGTGTTTGTGTTCCTGTAAACAACCAAGACAGCTAGGCCAATGTAGTCAAATTACTTCTAACAAAGCATACATTTCATTTATATTTTTAACTTGCCCTGAAAATGTTAATGAATTTCAGGATACGTTTATTTGGTGCACAATCATGACGTACTCTTTAATGCTATCTCATTCTGGACTGAAGAGCGAAACTATGCGAAGTAACCCCACATGAAAATGGCGACAGCCATCATAATAATGGCGTTGGCGTCCACAGCGTGCTTCCACATTGGGTCCTCACTGATATCAGGCAGTTCTTCTGATGCCTCAGGCACTTCCTGGTCAGTGTGCTCAGGGGTTTGAGAGCCGCCGCCCATGCCACAGAACCATCCAATCAGGCGACAGATACCTGACCTGACTTTCTTCGGAGCCACTAAGAGAAAGTAAAATTGGCATTGACTTGAGTATACCTAATTATATAAACGGTTACTGTTTGGTTCAATGTTAGCCAATCAACCTAGTATATGCTGCTATGTCATTATGCTTGATGGTGACATTTAAATTTAGTTGATTTCACCTGGGTCACTTTCAGACTTCTCTCTTTTCCTCTGTTCTGCCTCTCTGCGTCCTGTTCTCCTTCTCTCCTCCTCCTTCCAGTCAAGGTCCTCCCTCTCCTCTTTGGAGTGACGTAGGCTGAACACCAGACGATGGAGCTGTGAAGCAGGAAAACAGAACACTTAAGTGCCAATGCACAAGTATTCACTATCCTGCACTCACTCATTCAACCAAAAATGTATATATATTGGGTATATTGCCTCCTTCAAGAATATATTCTCGTGAGCTTGAGTCTGGTGGAAGTGAAAAAGGAGCGGGGACACTGAGCTGTCATACTAAGAACAGCGTTTCCAATCAAACACAATGGTCCCTTTGCTAGAAATGGGTGTTTTTCAAATCGTCTCCAGACCCTCTCCAAGCTTGCTCCTGGGAGGGATTGGCTAGCTAGACAATATCAACTTCCAATAAGATGCACACCATCTGCTTATGATGTAATGCACACACAGCTGTAATAGGGTGCGGTTGCCAGATCATACAGAGAGATAGAACCACTGACGTGTTGGGCGTCCAGGGGCTTGGTGCTGTAGCTGACCAGCAGCACTAACACGGAGGTGCAGAGGAAGAGCAGCACAGCAAAGTACAGGTAATGGACGCCACAGATCAGAGGTGGGCATGCCGAGGGAAACAGGCAGCTGCCCGTACCGAACCAGAACTCTGGAATCATCCGACACAAGCCCATGGCCAGGCCTCCCATCAGACCCCAGAATGCACCCTGGTGTTAGAGACAAGGAGATAGAAGACCAGTAGAAATGTTGAATAATGTGGGCTCATGAAGTGGACTTCCTGGGAAAATGTACTGAAGGTCTGAACTTAGCGTGACTACGAGAAATTATATTTCTTCACATGTGAAACCTTTTGGAATATTTATTTGACTCAGACTCAAACACCAGCAATTTGCAGTGTAATAACAGTTCCTAGTTAATTATGCATGAAAGACCATTGGTGTCACAATACATAAGCTCACCGGTTCATTGACCCGTCTAACAAACACGGCCAGGAAGAAAACTGATGCGATGGGCGGGGCCAGATAGCTGGTTACTGATTGGATGTAGTCAAACAGCTGACCACTCTGGGCCGCCTGGACGACTGGGATCCAACAGATGCTAACGGCCACTATGACCAGTACCCAGATTCTGAGGAAGGAATAACAAGGGTGAAGTACAGGTTGATAGAGGAGTGAAAGTATATTTCTAATTTTGACAGGGTAAGATAATGTGTCATAAAGAAAAAACTAAACCTTTAGCTTGGGAGGATCAAAACTATGAGTGACTTTTGTGAACTTGGATGAGAAAGAGGGATCTATCAAACAAAGACAGATCAGTCCTTTTCAGGCTTTTTTCCAATGTAACCTCAACTCAATGGAGAGATCCAACAGAGAGCAAATTAAAAGGGGAGTATAGAGCGATATGACAAAGAGAGACACTTAAAGAGACTGCCGGAGTCCTTTGTTGACCCTGACCTTCCCACGATCATGAGCTCGCTCTCAGCGGCCTGCGGTCGCAGACGTGTCCAGATGTCCATGGTGAAGAGGGTACTGCTGCTGTTGAAGATGGAGGCCAGGGAAGACATGAGGGCTGCCAGCATCACAGCCAGCATCAGACCACGCAGCCCTGAAGAGGGAGAGAGAGAGAGGGAAGGAGAGATGGATGGAGGGATACAGGGGAGGAAACAGGGAAACAAATGAAAATATTAGGTTCAATATTTGGTTGAATTCTCATCCAACCTCATTCAAATGACAATGAATGAGAATTCTAGGCTATTTCAAAGACTAGAGGGTAAAGTAAAAAGAGGGATCACAGCTTTTAAAAGGAATGCAATTGCATGAATGGCAAAGAACAAAAAGCTGATTGTGGTGAAGTGGTGTTACATATATATAAGAGTTAAAAAAGTACAGAATAGAATGAAATAGTTTTTCTTAAAGGTCAAGTGACTTAAATGTGTGTATGTACCATCTGGCATGACGGAGACCACCAGTTTAGGATAGGCGATGTTGGAGCAACCCACCTCTGTCCCACACACCTGCTTACACACCTCCGGGACCACGCAGCCCACCTCATCTGGGTAGGGACACAGAGACAACTGTAACACACACACTCACACACTCACCCCAATGTGTTCCTATTATTGTGGAACTCACTCTGAGCATCAACTATATGCCAATGTGACTGATATTTTGCTTAGTGTCTTTGCATTGTGTAAGATCATTTCTCATGTACAAAAACCATACCAAATAGATGCCATCCTTGTTGCAAATGGTAGTATCTGTAACACCCTAACTGAGTTTAGAAGCAGCTAGCCAAATTCAATTACATTACACATTTCGCTCTCAACTCAACTAACATGAAGTCATGTAATGGGAGCTCTTTTGGTTCAGCTCATTTTTACAGCTGACAATGAGTTGGCAGGCCGGTCCTAACCGGTCTACACCTCTCCCCCCCCCCCCCTCTGCTTCTGAATTCCTCCATCACAACATGCACTTTGTACACTATGATGAAAAGTAAGGCAATTTCATGGTAGAGCAGCTGGTAAAAACAGCCAATATTGTTTTTTAAATTAATCTAATCAATATTGGTAGGTTCAACTATGCTACCACACACACACACACACACACACACACCTGGGAAGAGCACCCTGCTGATCATGCCGGGGAACACCATGAGGAACATGGGCAGCAGTTTGAGGTAGCCGCAGATGATGCACCCGGCCTTCACATGTGTGAGACTGCGAGCAGCCAGGCACCGCTGGACGATCACCTGCACACAGATGGATAGAACCAGCCCATCGCAATCAGCACTCTTTGTATTGAGGTCACTCAAGATATGTGCCATTCGACTTGACACCTAGATACAGTTAGCTTGTACGGACTTAAGTCAGAAGGGATACATTGTTCATCTCTTGTGAGGTATCTCGTGAGAAGGGTTCAAGTCAGTTCTATTTTTCACTGTGCACGTCTTCATTTTCATCCAATAGCCATCTATTTGCCATCCATCTACTCTGCATTTCCTTGTGCCAGCAGCCTTTTGGTTAGGTCCCACCTGGTCTGTGCACCAGTACCAGCCCCCCACGATGGCGATACCAAACAGCACCCCGGGCCACGGCAGGTCCCCCTCCACGGGGTCCCTGAGCAGCTGGAAAGCGTCCGGCCGCGGGGTGTAGCACTGGGCTGAGATGTTGTAGCGCTGGGGGTCCAGGGACTCCGTGGCGTTGGGCAGTGCAGTGCTGTAGCGGGCCACCAGGGCGGCGTAGCCCCCAACCTCAGAGAATGCTAGAAGGAGGTGGAGATTCAGTTAAACCAAGACAGGATAGGAAGGGACGAGGATACGGACGGTGAGGGTTGGGAAGGAGCGAGAAAATACTGGTGCTCTGCACTGTGCTATGATGCACCTAGGCAGCAGCTATGGCCGACTGTTTGTGGTGCTCATGCCGAAGAGACTAGCATGGAGTTCCTCTATTGGGCTTTGGGTGGTTTGCGGGTAGCTGGATGCAGAAAAACCCATCACTAGACCCTGTTCACAGTGGTGTCATCGTAAGACAAACACAGGTGTCACTCACAACACTAACACAATGAGGCAGCTACTTTTAAGTACCAGGGCACGGTTAGGAGATTAAACTAGTGGAGATCGCACACAGTGACTATTGGCCCTCCCTTTCACAGAGCTGTCATTGCAGGGTTAACACAGTAGCCCGCAACATTAACAATCATTTATGTCTGTCAAAGCACCAGCAACAGTCAATGCTTGTTATCTTCACCAGTGTAGTCTACTACTCGTGCAGACCCGCTATTATTGCTTTTAGTGCAGGTGCTATAAGTAGTGCTACTGAATAACTGCGTATTCCAATATATGAATATACATGCATAAATACATACAATTAATTAAAAAAGGAACCCACTTATCGCTGAGATTCCCACCTCGGCGTCCGACTCCACGTTGTCCGCTCATGGAGGGATAATTGACAGTGGCTGCCATTCATTCATATGGTCATCAGACCCACTTCCCTTTGTGATTGGCTGAACAATATGTACTTACAAAAGCCAGTCAGGACAAAAGCCCCAGCAATGATCACCAGCGTCTGCACCATGTCCGTGTACATCAGAGCAGCCAGGCCACCTAATGCGCGCAGACACACACTAAATAAGACCCTTGAGAAATCCAATGGAGAGGTTATGGACACCCATATCATTATTGTTATTTTTACTATGGACTTAAACATGTCAATGAACATACACATGCCCGCCCGTCCACACCCTCACACGCGTACCTGTAATAGTGTATAGAGCCGTGATGGAGAGGAGGGCGATGACAGCCACGTAGATGTTCCATCCTAAAGCCTGTTGTATGAACACAGCTCCAGAGAACATGTCCACCTGGAACACAAAAACACAAAAACATATCATCAAAACCGTCTTTCATCTTCAGCCCACAAATGAATGTAGAGAGAACATAACGTCAAACTCCACTGTTCACAGGCTCTGCATTCAGCAGCACACAACAGGAGTTGATGACGTGTTCTAGGACTTGCTGCAGCACTGGGGGTAGGATGTGGGGACTTACTGAGATCTTGGTGAAGATGTAGAGGAACAAGGAGATGACAGAGAGGTACAGGCTAATCCTGGTGCCACCAAACCTCTTCTTCAGGTACTGGGGCATTGTTATCACCTAGGAGACACACAGGTAGCAGGGGTCATGTGACCAGGATGTAATACTAGCCTAAAAAAACAATCCTTCTCCGCCTTACCAAACCTCGTATTTATAGATAGATATTAACGTATTTAGTGCGATGTGTGTATCGCGTGAACTGATAATTAAGATGAAGGGTGGGACCACTCACCCCAGCTGTGAGGTAGACAGGTACAAACAGCCAGCCAAGCAACAGCACAATAAACAAGGCCTGGTACATCCAAACAACAACAACAACAACAACAACGACATCAGATTAACACATAGAAGGAGTTCAGAGTCCGAATGGCAGTCGGGGAACAAACTATTTTTGAATCGTGATGATTTGGTGGACAGGGACCTACAGCGCCTCCCACTGGGCAACAGCTGGCAGAGGGGGAGGGCAGGGGGAGAGAGGTCAGAAGATTTTCTTGGCCGTTGAGGTTGTGTGTTTGAGATATAATGATGTGATACAGTGGTTCTCAACTTGTCTAGCCTCAGGCTCCACATGAGTCATTCAGTCCCGACCTAAACATTTAAAATGTATTTACCAATATTGCAGTAATCAAACAATGCCTTCAGTTATTGTAAGAACATGGGAGTCAATACAGAGCTGCAACAATCGGGGCTAAACTCAATGAAATAATGAGCCATTGAAACATGAATGAACATTGAAATTTGTTCATTCATAGGTTTCTATCTAAAGATTAAGGTTTGGCATATGCTCTGCGACCCACTCAAAATGCCCTCGCAACAAACCAGTTGAGAATTACTGATTTACAGTACGGGGCTGCAAATGATCATGGTGATTTATGAACTCATTCGGTGTCATGCTTTATCGGTGTGCACACAACTTACGTTCAACTTACGTACAACTTACGTTCCATTCAAAGCTTCCCACTGCAATACCACTAGCGGCCCCTGTGCCGGCCAGGCCGACGAAGTGACCGCTGCCGATATTACTGGCAAACAGAGATGCACCAACCTAAAACAAACAACCCAACAAAAGAAATATCGGAAGGGAACAGTGAGAGTCCATAGAGTGCACAATACTTATCCTGATACACTATCAACTAAACTAGTGTGATATTTTCAGTGTGCGAAACACACTTAAGTTCACATATATGTACTGCGGAAGTACAGTAGTAGAAGGAAGGAAGCACATATATACTCTATGAGATGTTCGGTAGGTGTATGTTGTGTAAAACTCACCGGCCACCAAGTCATGGTCCGACCAGCCAAGAAGTATCCTCCCACTGTTGAACGGTTGGTCCGGAACATGGACTGGAAAATCAGACCAACAGAGAGGTTTTTGATACAAACCTACTGACAGCCGCATCATCAGTTCAGATGTTTTGACTCTAAGCCGTTGTACCTAAAGCATAGAGCCAAGTTACTATAGTAGTAGTTAGTTAGTTATAGTAGTATTATTGTGAAAGACATTGAAATGACACGGTACCACTCTTGCGGGGTGTACTTCTCCTAACACATTGAAGAGCACTCACCCATATTCCCACGCTGATGACCAGGATAAAGTACCCGATAATGACGGTGATATCTGCAGCGTTGTTAATGTTTTTCGACGGCCCTGGTGAGGAGGACTCCGCAGGAAGACTCTCCATCTTTTGTAGCTAGTCTGATGCGGTCAACACTCACACCGTTCACTAATCCTACTTGACTTACTTACTTCTAATGAAGGTCAAGCGTAAAAACAAAACAAGGCACTTTATCATTCAAAAGAATTTGAGTAAATGTCAAACGACTTGACACAAACACATGCTGGTTGAATGTCCCGTGGATGCAGACCTTTGAGCAGAAGGGGCAACAAGCAGAATCAGCAGTAATGGCACTAAATATTAACACAGAACTGCTAGAAAACTGCTGTCGCCATTAACAGATAGGTCAGTTTTTCCGAGACCCCCTCATATGCTTCTTGCATAACCTAACAAACAATATGTAGGACCCTAAACGGAACAGGTACAACCAACACATCTGAGTTGTATGTGTCGTTTTCTGAAGTTATCAACAAAGGTCACAGTTTAAGACAATATTTAAGCAAATAGTCATTTAATTATTCAATAACATTGCTTTCAACAAAATCTCCACTTGCGATTTGGTTCAAATACAAACATCATCACAATGAGGCAAAGTCACGTGACCTGACTGTATACACATACACACCGCGCACACACACGTTCCATTTAACAATGGCTGCATAATAGGCAAGATTTGCCAAAATTGCAAACATGGGAATGAAGTAAAAATAAATATTCAAACGCAAAGACAAACCTCTTTAACCTACAGATCAAAATTGTTGACTCATCAACAGTAAATTGTGACATTCATATTCCGTCACAATTATTGCATGCTGATTAAGTGAAGTTGCTTAGTGCTTAGTGTTGGTTGCTATGAATTTGTCCACAATATTGCAGGGTTATCGCTAAACTGTTAATATAAATATCTCTCACTGTATCCTTACTTGTTTTATGTTATGCTGGTTTCGTTTTAGTACATTACTGTGGTCCATTGTCAAATTCAGTATTATGTATTATAATAGTGAATTGTTTTCAGTGTTATATACAACTTTCAGCGTTGCCAAATCCATAATTATTCCTGTCTGAGGGAGAATAATTGAATAGGCTGTCAAACCTTAATTGTTCTTTTTAAAAATGCATTCATTAATGCAAAAACGTACTGAATTGTTTGGTAAAAACTTACACAAAACGTGTTAAAATCTACAATTTAAAAAAAGAAGCAGATGCATAATTTGCAGGTACATTGTGTGGTTGAAAGTGCTGACCTTGAGATGATGGAAATTTGAAATAAATAAAAAAATACATCACAAAAGACAAACAATAAATAAACATTCAAGGCATTTTCCGTTCCCTTACACTACATTTTAAAGGTTTCATTTTGGCCATTTTGAACCCTCATGTAAATAGATACCGGCTTACCTGTAATTCTTCGATCAAGGGATAAAAGTGGCTTCTTTGCACCACCTAATGTTTAAAAGGAAATTACACTTAGTAAACATCAGAGTGACTATTAAAAGTGACTTGCCACATTACGGCAAAACATATTACTCTGTGTGAGAATTATTTGTACACTTCTGTCCCACAATGTTCAAACGTTACTAGGGCAGCCTAGTAAAAGTTTGACATCGCTGTGTTGGGACCCCAAATCAAATAAATGTCTTTTCACATTTTTCCTTATTTTCTAACAAATAGTGGCCATAACTAATAAATAATATTTCTCATGAATAAAATACAAATATTAGTATAGCACTTAAACCTTTTTCTTCATTTGAAAGATCCAATTGTCTCAAAAGCCTTTTTTACCAAATACCACAAGAATACAGGAATGTATGCGTGCATGATTGTGAAATCATACATCCATGCATTAGCTTTGCCCTTCAACTGTTCCACGTCCTGACAACGACATAAGATTACATTCAGGTCCCACGCCACTGTAGCTGAATCTGTGTTAGTCCACTTGTCTGTGAGTAGGAATAAAACCTCTGAATGTCTAACACATTCGCTGACTTGGAGCTTTGTATTAATCATTAAAAATCCCATGATTTGAGCTACTGTTTTGAGGACTTTGAAAGGATTGCAGGGGATTGTGGATCACATTATGAACTATCCTAGGCTTCAAAACCCCTCCCATTGGTCTCTTGGAGGCTAGTCCCCACTGGCCTTCGAGCAGTCCTCTTTGGCGACCCTCAGCCTGGACAGGATGGGTTTCTTGGGGAATTTGAGGGTGGTGCAGCCAAACTGGCTCACCCCCCCGGTGTCCCTGGGGAGCTTCTCGCGCCGCTGCACCCAGCTCCTCCAGCCGGGCTTCCAGCAGTACACGCTGTCGTAGAAGCGCGACCCGTTCTCCCCGCCCAGCACGTAGATCCTGCGCTTCCAGCGGGCCACGCCGCCGGCCGCGATGCGCCGCGGGAGGCCCGGGAACACCACGGGACTGGGGGCGCGGTCGCTGCCGCCCCCGCCGGCCACACCGCGCTCCCCGACGAGCGTGCCCCCTCCCCCGGTGACCTCCCGCTCCGCCCCGGACCCCCTCCCCTCTCTGAAGAACAGCACGCGTCCCGTGGCGTCCAGCGTCTCCAGGTTGGTGTAGTTACCGTCCAAGAACTTGCTGGCGTCCCTCATGTAACCGCCTATGGCGCACACGCCGCCCCGCACCGCCACCCCTCCGGCCAGGCAGGTGGCGCCAGAGTCCAGCGCCACGCGCGTCCAGCAGTCCGTCAGGGTGTGGTATATGAGCACCCCGGAGTGCACCACAGCCCGGTTCTGCTCCAGCGTGGTTCCGCCCAGCAGGTACAGCCGGCTGCGCAGGGCCGCGCAGGCAAACGCCCGCAGCGGGAGGGGCAGCCTGGGGCCGGGGCCCCACCGGAGGGACGCCAGCTCCAGGGTCTCACAGGAGTCCAGCAGGGTGGAACGGTTGCTCCCACCCAGGGCGTAGAGCGAGTCCCCGCAGCCCAGCAGCCCCAGCATGGCCCTGGGCTGGAGCATGGACGGCCGCTCGATCCAGCGGTCCAGCACCGCGTCGTACTCGTGCACGGCGGCCGACACGGTGCCCGTCCTCAGGATGCCGCCGGCCACGAACAGCCGGTCCCCGACGGCCGTGCAGCCGGGGCAGACCAGCGACCCGAGCGCCGCCAGCTTCTCCCACTTGCCCGTCCGAGGGTCGAAGCAGTCGACGGCGTAGCTCTTCTCCGTCAGGCTGTCGTCCTCCCTCGGCGTCAGGTCCACGCACACGATCTTCTTCTCGAACATGCCCTCTCGGGGCCTCAGCGGGCCCCCCAGCCCCTCGCCCGCCGCCGGCCCCAGCTCCTGGCTCAGCCGCCGGCTCTCCTCCGGGGAGAGCAGGCCCGGCCGCAGGTGGTGGAGCAGCGCCGGCATGTAGGCGTAGCGGACCAGGGGCTGGTGCTCGGCCCAGCGCCGCGCCGCGTCGTACACCTCCGCCTCCGACTCCACGCCCAGGCGGTCCGAGCTGAGCAGGCTGCTCAGGGTGCCGTGGTCCAGCAGCAGGAAGTCCTTCTGCCGGGCCACGCGGGGGAAGTGCTGGGCCACCAGCCTCAGGGAGGCCCGCAGCAGCAGCTGGTCGTGGTGCGAGCGGGCCAGGGAATACATCCCCAGGCAGTTGTCCACAGACAGGTGCTCAAACAAAAACCTGGAGCAGACGGAGAGGAAAGGACATGAGACGGTGATGGAGATGGATTCATTAAATGGAGGATAAAACCTTAGTACTTTTAGATTTCTTTATTATTTATTAACTGGAGATAATACAAAAAAAAGGATTGGTGTCCTCAACACTCGAGGTTGGTTATTTGAAGATGATGGAATAACTAGGTTTATCAGTAAATGGTAGCTGGGTAATTTGTCCACCAGAATTGAAGGAGTGAAGAATACTGCTCAGGCGAAGAGGCCCGACCTAACCCTAACAGGCTTGATTCTGGGCAGCATGGGACCTGTGGTGGGATCCTACCTCTCTCTTGTTTATCAGTTCAACGAGGTACGCATTCAACTGTATTGAGGCGGCATGCTACGGTGACAGTTACCTGGAGCACAGCTCCTGCAGGGGCATGACCTGAAGCAGGTTGGCCGCGACAAACAGATCCTCTGCAGTGTCCAGAGAAAGCCCCGCCTCCCCGGTGTAAACAAACTGGATGACGGTCTCCATGACGGACGATGTCACCTCCTCTAGCCGTATCTCGGTGAGGCGAGACTCCACCAGCGGGCTGGTGAACATGGCCCTGAAGTAGGGGCTTACAGCTGCCAGCAGCACTCTGGATAGCAACAAGGGGTTTGTGTGGAAGGGAACGGTGAGAAACGGCCTACGTTGTGGAGAAACCTCCCACAGAGCTCGCCCCCACTACAGGCTTCCCATAAAGGAAGCGGCAGCAGACCAACCTGTGACACATGAACTTCTTGCCCTCCACTAGCAGGGTGACATCGCACAACTGCTGGGCGTCCAAGAGCTGCTTCAGTCCTGAGACACAGTGTATGAAGAAAGGAGGGTTGGCAGAGGAGTTAGTAGTAAAATGGAGACAAATACATTATGTGCAGACCTCCTGACAATCCTGACAGGTTTTTAAACAGTCCACTGTCTGTCCCATACTCATGTGTTGCTGTGTTACCATGTGTGATGTAGTCTCCCAGTGGGGTGGTACTGTCGTCGGGGAAGTCCTCCTCCTCCGAGTCACTATCTGACAGGGGCTCCCCTCCACCACCGTCCCCGTCCTGCCACGGCTGGGGGCGCCAGGTGACCGTGCCCCCACGCACCGCATTCATCTGGCATGTACAAATATGGGATATGATTCACTTATCTGACATAAAGTGTGACTTATCTGACAAGTTTGGAAGAACAGATATGTGTTTACCTTGGCAAACACTTAACCGTTTGGGAGGGTCATAGCATTATACTGTCCGACAGAATGGCATAACAAGTACATGACAGTAGTAGTATTAGAAGTTATGTGCAACAGTCGGATATGTGTTGGCTTTTCAGACATTTAGATACATTCGTTTATAATTGCGCCTATGAAGATGCCTGGAAACAATGTGGCGTTGATATTAGATAGCTACATAACTCATAATTACCTTGGCTCTTCTTCTCGTTTCCACTGTGAAGCTTTGTGTGTTCAACACTAACGTTAACTGATGGGATAATATATGTCTGGGCGACTTCCTATTTATGTATTGACAAGAAGCGTACAGAGGGTTTGGACTGTATCATTGGTGTTGTTGTCCTAGGAGCTCCCCGAACACTGAGGTGACTATTGGCTGAAAATACCGGCCTTCTTTGGTGACAGCAGGCTACTAGGTTTTCATCTAGCCCAATACAGACCATCACCAGTCAAACCCCAAGCTAGGGCTAGCCTAGCTTGCAGAGCAGACCCCAATCATCTCCAGGGAAAATATATATTGTCAAACTGGCCCTTCCTTTTACGCACTACATTAGACAACCATGGCAGGACAGTGATCACGCCTTTCTAACCGCTACGGGAGATTGTCAAATATAGAAGAGGGTAGAGGAGGTGATGAAGTGATTTCAGTCGCTCGCTATGGACTTGCTGTATCTCTGAACCATAGACTGTGGATCTGAACCGCATTACCGCAAAGTAAAGCTTCCGTGTATCTTATTGGTTAGCCTTTGAACTGTGACGTTTTGTTTAGGCTTCACCCGTGTGTGTTTTGTTTATTCACGACAAAACACGAGACTCTGTTTCTTTTTCCGACACAATATATTGTAAAAACTGTGTACGTTATGTAATTTGTTTTACATCGATACTTGTTTGATGACAAAGACAATATTACTGTATTTTGCTGTACAATTTTACACGCTTGCTTTATCCGATTGGCCAGCAAGATGTTGACCACGCCCATGACCCCGCCTCATCGAACCAACGCGCTTCCGTATTTAAATAACAAACATGGCGTCCTGCCTTGGCATGGTCGCAAGAGCTGGAGGTGTAACTTTCAATGCATTAAAACCGGTAACTTGTGGATATGCAAGACGAACATCTAATCAACTATGCCTGAATCGCTTTGCTCATGGTATCCGCAGTAGTCTCTATGATCATGTTCGCGAAGGATATAGTGACAAACCGGACCTGGATATGCGACTTGTGTGTGAGGAAACTGACAAAGTCATAGCCAATGTGGAGAACAGGAAAGGTGGCTTGCGTGGGGATGATGTCAGAGAGATTGTAAGACATTGCACTGCTTTCTATTTAAGCATTGCTCACCATGACTTTATGTCTTGTTGTTTTTGTATGTGTGTAGGACCCACTGTGTACTCATATACAGCAGGTGTTGTAAAACTTCACCTGACCTGTGATTAGGATGAGTGGTGCTGGGCAATGGGCAGACATGAAGTGTTGCAACTAAATGTATCAGATTATGTGTCCGTGTGCCGTGCCAATACATAGGTGAGCGTATGGCAGCAGCTACAGGATGTGAGGAACAGCATCTCTGAGCTGGAGCAGCAGAAGAAGACTGTCAGTGAAGACGTGCGACTGCTCGTGGTCAGTATGGCTCCCCCATCGCACTGTGTACATTGATAGCTACTCTAGCTCTAAATACAGAGAAAATATTGTGTGTGTGTGTGTTGGGGGGGGGGGGGGGCCAAAAATTTGGGCAAAAAAAAGGTATACATTATAAAACAAATAAGTAAAAAATTTTTACAA
>JAOPJO010000054.1:21127250-21144575 GCA_027123675.1 Molva macrophthalma | reverse complement strand
ACATACACACCATCACACTCAAATACACACACACACACACACACACACACACACACACACACACACACAGACACACACACTAAAATGTGCAGGCTTATATATATATATATATTTATATACTTATAATATATAATATACAAATATTTCTCCTGCGGCCTCGGGACCACACACTTTGCGCTGACAAATCCTGTCAAGCTTATCCTTAACTCACTTCAGAACAGAGGCTGCACTGCCACGTAACAAACCAGGTTTCACAGGACAAACGGGACAGGTTTAAGTGGATCATTTCCAGGCTGATAAACACAAATTACCGCCGGTGGATTAGGTCTAATTTCTAAGCCTCATTGCGACGACTGCGGCATTTCATTCTAATTTGACACGGCCAGCACAGATGTGGTGTTCACCGCTAACCAGAAACCTCACAAGTCGCTTCGCTCTGTCTACAGCCATGTGCAGCCATTTAGATTTAGCTCTTTTCATATGGGTCTCCCCTGACCTAGGCCAACATGATCACTTAGACATACATGCTTTGAGGCGGTGGGGAAATGGAAAATGACAGCAGCGATTCTTTGACTTTTTGTGGCCGAATACCTACAAATCTTTAATTTCCAACATTAAACATGTAAGATAACGCCGCAAGTGCATAGTGGGTAAGTGAGTGTGACTCTCTAAATACTGAATAGCATAATTACAGGAATGCCTGGCCTGTTTAGAAAAGAGCAGTTGAAAATAGCAAACAAACACTTTTTTTCCAGCCATATTCCATTGGGCTACAAAATGTCAGCTAGTTCCCCAATAAGTCTTAGCTTAGCCTACTCTGCTTTCGTTCTTAGACTTTTAAGCATAGCATTTTTTTGTCACTCACTTCAAGGGACCCCACCCTACATTGTGTTCAACACTGTTCATGTTTATAAATATTTATATTAAGTCACTTTGTATCCAGTGACTTACAGTGATTTATGCATCTCAATGAAGGATGCCTTTCTGTTGGTCGAACACCCAAACCACCAGACTAGACTAACTCTTCAGGAAGGGTGGAGGACGCCTCCTCACTAATACAACAGACAAACTAAAATGCCTCAGGTCTCTTCTCTGATTCATTAGGTCTCCTTTTGTCAATGCACTGCATTATGTATTGTTATTCTGTTATACTGGCTGTCTACGTGTGTGTGTGTGTGTGTGTGCATGTATGTGTGTGTGTGTGTGTGTGTGTGTGTGTGTGTGTGTGTGTGTGTGTGTATCCGACCGTGGCTAGGTTTGTACGATGCTTGTTCAAAACAACAGGATTAGGGCTTTGGTGTTTCATTATGTCTGTTGTTTGTGTGTGTTTTCCATTGTAATAATTTTAACAGAGGACACGGAGTCATCAATGTAATTATGTGGACATGAGTGTGTGTGTGTGTGTGTGTGTATGTCTCTGTCATTGTGATTGACAGACACTCTTTTCAAGGAATTAGAGAGATGCAATGAAACAGTGACGACGGTAACACATGAGGGAATATCAATCTTTAAATGCTAAGGTGTTTATGTGTGGTCATTATTGTCAGCTATGCATGGATTTTCTGTTAATAATAGTTACTTCTTCCACCCACTATGTTCCATAGCTTGTTTCGTTTCAGCTAAACCCACATAGTAGAATTCGAAGTTTATAGACCATTATGGTGCTTGCACTCCCCCTTGTGGTCATTTTGTGAAACTATCGCAAGGTTCGCGTCAACGATGCATAGGCAGATGTGTAGCCTACCTTGCTCTTCAGCGATAATAGAAAAAACAACTTGGGTCCACTCAAAATAATATATTATATATAATTATATTTAAGAATATTTCATTAGCTGAATGCATATCTCGCAAATCCCAATATGCCAGGCATGCCTTAAAAACAGGCATGCCTGAACCCTCACCAATAAAGTAGGCCCACATTGTATTTTCCATCCTCCCAAGATGTAGTGAAAAAGTCGAAAATACACCCCGAAGCAATATCTGACACAGAAAATTGAATGAGAGGGATATGTATTATGTTTACATTATATTTGTAATGCCGGTTGTAAAACTCCCTGTCTACCCCTATGATCTGCATGATGTATTGGGAATAACCTATTTGGTCTGTTAACATGAATAAAACATGCTGCAACAATACAATGTACATGCCATTATAAAGGATTTGTAACTCAGACATCAAATGGGTTTGTGTAACATCAATTTATTACCACCTCATATGACAAATCTTGAAAATACAAATATTTAATTGAAACATTATCCCCAAAGTTAAAAAAAAAAAGTAATGTATTTCAATGAGAAATTGAGAAAATCAAATGTACAGATTTAAGTTAAAAAGATGAGTCAACCTGAGAAAAGGTACACAGATGATATATGGATCTGAAGGAGAAGCCAAGGGGGAATGAATACAGAAAAAGCGAATTCAGAATTTGTGATGATTTAACGATTTATCGATTTACAATACAATTTCACATTTTCCAGTTCATTTTTCAAAAAATATATTTCACCTGATTTTGGAGAAAGTACCAAATCTCCACAAACCTTTGCGTAAAAAGGCCTGGATCAAAACCTAGCCAGTCTTAAAAAATATCACTGAATCTTAACATCCGTGTCCATGCTTTGGCTCATATCATTAGGTGTAGCCAATTTGAACCAAACAGTAAGAAACTGGATAATGTTATGTCAATTAGGAAAATAATCTTAAAGGATTTACCTTTGGTTGCCTAAGCAAGACAATGACTTGATTTGTCAGTAGAAAAAGGTTATGTTTTATTTGTATCTGAATCACACCCCCCATCCTCAAGTCATTCACAAAATGTCTGCAGTGAAAATCCCATGCCTGTTATTGTCAAATTAAAAACAGAAACAGAACAATCATGACGGCGACGACCAATATACGGTAATAAATCAATCTTCTTCAAAAGATACTTTATGAATTGTATACAATATGCTGTGCTGATCAGAGCTGCCAATCACACACAGACACCATGGGGCACAGTTACATTCCAGCATTGCTAGCAGGAGTGTAGCAACTGGCTGCAGCCCATGGTCTGGACACTTATCTGGTAGAGAACCTAGCAGGAGCAGAGAGTGAGGTTCCCCTAGCACCCTGCTGGGCAGCAGAGTCACCCAGCAGACAAACCCCCACCTCCTGTCTGTTCCCTGTGAATTCGCAGTCCGACCCAATCTATTCCTTTTTCTATGCACAAAATAACACCCCTTTATTATTGAATTGGTACATTTCTTGAGGCATAGTTTGAAGACTGCAAACACAGACACACATGTGAGCGTGTGCTGGTGTGAGTGTGTGCTGGTGAGGTCTGATCACCACAGAGCAGGTACATGCACACAAAGAGAGTACCCTAAAAGCCTGCTGCCAAGAGCACTAAGAAAAACACGACTATACACTTTATTCATAATATAATCATATAGGTTTCCTCTACATACTACCAACACCGGGGGGGAGCAGGGTGGAATGGGAGAGGAAAAGATAGACAGGTGAAGGAAGGAAGGGAGGAAAGGAGATGAAGCAGCAGAAGAGGTGAAAGGGAGAGCGAGAGAGTGTTTAAGCACGCTCCCCGCGGATGCGACGGGCCAGCTGGATGTCTTTGGGCATGATGGTGACACGCTTGGCGTGGATGGCGCACAAGTTGGTGTCTTCAAACAGACCCACCAGGTAGGCCTCGCTGGCCTCCTGCATAGGGAAAGGAACATGGAAGAGTTAGAAGGGCTGTTTCCTCGAGGAAGACTTGCGATTCCCCCAAGTTTGCATAGACAGTCTGCATATTAGTATGCAGGACAAAGAGCCAGGTGGTTCTCACCTGCAGAGCTCCAATGGCTGCGCTCTGGAAACGCAGATCAGTCTTGAAGTCCTGGGCGATTTCTCTCACCAGACGCTGGAAGGGAAGCTTGCGGATCAGCAGCTCAGTGGACTTCTGGTAGCGACGGATCTCACGCAGAGCCACGGTTCCTGGCCTTTGAAATGTTAGGAGGTTTTGGGATACTTAGCCCGTGCTCATCATTGTACACTACCATTAGACCTGTGATAGGGGGCTATACAAATCAGAAATACTTTATTGATCCCGGGTGGAAAATGGATTGTTATAGTTTCTCCCATTATAGAATAATACATATATGTAAGCATAGAAAATGTATAACAAAATAGAAAATAAGTATGTAAAATAAATCTGTGCATTATGCTTCAAATTATAAAAATAATATAATAATCATTGATTATATAACAGATGTAAATATTAAAATTGAGAAATTAACCCTACATTTTTTTAATTGCAAGAATAGTATAAGTAAGAATATTAACTAGTTTAATTGTACATTACAAATAAATGCAGTATTAGTGCCAGAGTATACCAGAGTATTGCAGAGTTGAATTATTGCGTATTGAGAATAAAAATAAACCTATCCCACTTTGATGACACTTATTTTTACACAGCACTTACGACAGACTGAGCCAATATATATATTTATAAGATTAGAGGGTTAATGACTTTTTTGCAATTTGTTTTCTTTTGAGAGTTCCAATTAGTCCAATCATGGTCTGTAGGTAGACATTAGGCCGACCAGAGACATAATCAATAGCGTGACTACTGTTAAACTGGTTTGCACAGGACTGCCAGTCTTACCTGTAACGATGAGGCTTCTTCACGCCACCAGTAGAAGGAGCGCTCTTGCGGGCAGCCTTTGTAGCCAGCTGCTTACGAGGGGCTTTGCCTCCAGTGGATTTACGGGCGGTCTGCTTGGTACGGGCCATGGCTTCGACAGGTCACCTGAGAAAAAAAAGTAAACTAAACTTTACTACATTTATAATGAATTTGTCATTATGCTTTTCTCTCATGTTTCAATTATCTGAAGAAAGAAAAACCTGAGACATTATAACAGGTTTTCTCAGTTTCTTTCAACTTATCGACTTTCCAAAGTATTTGATCTACAAACAAATGCTCGACAGAGCAGTATTGATCGGTATCTGCTCAATCAAGCAGAATTGCTATTGGTTTAAAAAATCAACACAATAGTCAACGCATGGCTCTAGGGCAATGTATGTCTCTAGCCAATCAACATTCCCATTGCTCGAAGTAGGCGTGGTTTTCAGAGTGACGTCATGGCTAGGCCTCCGCACTCTGGTGATGATGGCGGCGGGTTGATGCGCAAACGGGATAAAGACCGAGAGCAGAAGAGCAAAGGAGTAGCACACAAAAAATGGCAGTTTTATAAACGTGAGCAGAGTCAACCGCTTGAAATACTGCACATGACCAAAGAAGACATGATAAGGAACGCATAAGTAAATACGTGGGAGCCGAACGGTCCCCATCAGCCGCGTAGAACCGAACTGAACCCGCGCATAATTTGAAAGAGAATTTCGCCTCGTCGCACCGAGAGTAGAAAGGCGACGTTTCGCTGTCGTTTCACCAGCCGTTTGTTGTTTCTTTCCAACGATAAAACTACAGTATTGCCGAAAACATCAAGATACATTTTCGAAAGTTAATACCGTGAAAACAAAACAAGTTCAAACGCATGCCGGAGTTGTTTTGGTATACACTTACCTATGAGTAATATCTCGGTACTATAGGAGAAATGTTTGGGTTGTCTCTATTTTCTTCGTACCCACAATGGGAAGTAAGCGTCCAGCGGGGAAATGGCCGCCACGTCAATCAAGTGTCCCACAATGCAACTGTTTATTTATTCCTGCGAGCTGAAAAAAGGCTTCCACTGTTTATAAACCGAGTCCACAACACTCGATGTCGTCACACGTTTAACACATTTACTGTACTTTATACCCACACTTCGATTACACATTTCTTATTACTTTGACTATACGTTTTTTATATTCTTAGAAACGGCCTGTTTTTTTAGGGTATTTTGGAACTTTTTTAGTTGGCTTATAGTACATTTTACTCACTGTTTTGTAGTAGTAATGCAATCACATTGTGTTACTGGCAACTGTTTTAACTTATCTTTTTTTAAATTCTTTTAAATGCTTATTCTATAGTATACCACGGATGAATATAACTACCATGTTTATCAATATTAAAGCTGGTATTACCGGAATCCCTTAAAATAATGTTTAAACTTGCGAAGTTACTTCTATTTTGTTTTAAAAAACAATTTCAAGCATGTATTTGCAACAAAGAAGTTTAACCACAAGGTTATGTTTATTATATTTGCGCATGGATTTGAGTACAAATATTTGTAAAAATAAAAAAGACAAGACATAAATCAAAAACACAGTAGTAAAAAAAATCATAGGTTATCATATCAACCTGAGAGAGGAACCAAAAGCCATAACCTGGATATAACAAGGCTGAAAAAAAACATCAACATAGGTCTGTCTGCTACATATATGCCGCTTTTAGTCTACCAAAGCATGCACTGTCATTACACAACAATGACATTTCAAATTGGCAACCAGAATCATACTTTTGTAATTTTCTATGCTTATACAATAACAGTAGAAATACATCAATGTCATAGAAAACACTTTGTTTCAACAAATCTCTTAAGGAAAAATCACAATGTTAGATGATAATATCAATTAACAATACCAATGTAGAATGAAAATGTCAACATAAATGCCATTTCCTATGCTAATTCGAGAGCCCAAACTTTTCTCAGTGTTGCAATAACAACTCACCCATAATTACGATGCTAGTCCTCTTGAGCTGGTTAGTTGGATTTAAGTAGTGTATTGTTTTATTACCTTGCCATTTAAAACATAATTAACACTATTCTAACTCTAAGCAGACTTTGCTACTAGTAGCACCAAAGAAGACGTGACGGCACATTTTACAGTTATCACAATCAAGAGTATATAGAACCTCAAACCAAATTACTAGTAAAGAGTGTAGGGAGACAGGAGCGGACAGGATGAGTGGTGAGGGGATGTGAGGAAAATGTAAATTATCAACGTGAAAGTATTTTAAGCACGCTCCCCGCGGATGCGACGGGCCAGCTGGATGTCTTTGGGCATGATGGTGACACGCTTGGCGTGGATGGCGCACAAGTTGGTGTCTTCAAACAGACCCACCAGGTAGGCCTCGCTGGCCTCCTGCATAGGGAGAGGAACATGGAAGAGTTAGAAGTGCCATTTCCTCACAGCTCTGAGGGCAGTTTCTTTAGACAAAGTTTGCTACGACTTTTTGCACTTCTAAATCGTAGCACTGCAGTCAAATACATTCTGTAGATAAGGGACAAAGTGCAGATTAGGTTCTTACCTGCAGAGCTCCAATGGCTGCACTCTGGAAACGCAGATCAGTCTTGAAGTCCTGGGCGATTTCTCTCACCAGACGCTGGAAGGGCAGCTTGCGGATCAGCAGCTCAGTGGACTTTTGGTAGCGACGGATCTCACGCAGAGCCACGGTTCCGGGTCTGAAGAGAAAAACGTTTTTTAACGAAAGGTGCAAGATTAAAAATAAGGAAATCAATTATACCTGTCAACATAATTTCCCTTCGGGATGATTAAAGTAAACTGTATCCATATGCAACCATGTGTACACTATGTTGCTTCATGCTGGTTGCTCATTAGTACAATTTCATTAACCCTGAGCCATGGTGAGGATTTCTAGTTTTTCCTTTTTATTACAAAAAATGAATGTATAGTACATTTTCTTGGTTTAATACTTTTTTCATTTTATTATACAAATATAGGGGTTGCGTAAACATGTGGCACTGCCTTTCAGTCTTACCTGTAACGATGAGGCTTCTTCACGCCACCAGTAGAAGGAGCGCTCTTGCGGGCAGCCTTTGTAGCCAGCTGCTTACGAGGGGCTTTGCCTCCAGTGGATTTACGGGCAGTCTGCTTGGTACGGGCCATGGCTTCGACAGGTCACCTGAGAAAAATAAAATAAAAAACTTTAGTAAATCTATAATTCATTTGTAATTCTGCTTTTGATTCATCATATTGTAATTACATGAATAAATAAAAACCTGCTACATTATTTCTATTTGATTTTCTTAAGATCTCTGAAAGGAAATGTATCGAAGTTCTGAGGAAATTAGAAATCTACTGCTGCCAATTGTATCCAGGAGGCTTATGCAATGTTTCCAACTGCATTGACATTTTAGGTAGCAAATCATAACGTTTGTATTTCCATTTCAGTCCAATGACTATCGAGACATTTTCATTAGGGTTGGATTTGTATGGAAATTCCACCAATGGCAGCAAAGACGATCAAACGACTAACCCCGCCTCCTGCGGACTAAGATAAGTTCGCTCGTTTCGTTGGTCTGGCTCTCCCGGGTACACACAAGCCTTGCTTTTTTAATCCAAATAAGCTATTTCGTCGGAAAACCAAGAGTTCCCGCCCGCGCGGGCTGCGCTATGAAGTGAAACGAACGTCAAGAAAGATGACGGCTGGCTGCTTACAACAAGAATGTAAACGGGAAGGAAAATCGTTGTTCCAAAGAAGAAACTGAATAAGAAAACGATCGAATAATAACAAAACGACCGCATTAAACTTGAATTCGAATTTTAAAATTGAAACTATACACCTTTAAGGAACTATTTATGGACAACACTTTCTTAGATGACCCCTCACTTTGGCCGCATTTCCGAGTCAAAATCGACCACACCAAGAGCTTTTAGATCCGCGTCTCCTCGACCAAGCTGATAATAGCTCGCCTTTCTGGCATTTCTTCTACATCAAAAATAAAAAACAAAACATACCCATCCACTAAATTGAACCACAACAGAGGAAATATGAAGGTTTTACGACAAATTTCACACTTACCTCTAAAAACTTTACAGAAGATAACAGCTTTGAATTTAGGATTTATTTTCGAGTCTCTAAAGCGTTGTTCTCGCAATAAAATGAAGGGAGGGTAAAAAAGAACATAGGAAAATGATAGAAGACACGTTTCCCATGATGCACTGGGAACAAACATTTTACATGGGGCTGAAATTAAACTTCTTGATCTCCCCCCCCCCCCCTCCACACACACACACACACACACACACACACACAGACACACACACACACACACATACGTTCAATCTCATTCAACAAGTTACATGTTATTATTTTGGGGCTCCGAAATATAATGTGTAAAGCTTATTTTTAGTTAAACTGTTAAACAACAACCGGTCAACTTGACTTGTCCATGTCTGATTAGAAAATAACCATATAGCTATCAAGCATATGGAAATGATTATTCAGCTTTTGTTTTATTCTTAATTGAACGAAGTAACGCTATAACAAACTAATTAACTGTATTTGGATAATTCCTACGGTATCCACACGAAGGCCTATATCAATTTATATGAATGCACCTTTATAAATGTATTCATCAATTAGGAAACATTTGTTTATGCAAATAAAAGCAAACATTTTAATAACAACATTTACAAAATGACACAAATTACATCTGCGCTTCCTTTCATGTCCTATATTTGCCCCTTGGGGGCGCAATCGCTGAACTTATCAGTTTCTACCACAGAACAAGAGACTCGACTCCTACTTCAACATGGCGGCGGCCAGGCGGGTAAAGCGCGTGGCAGCAGCGCAGCCTGGTTTTATGACGTTAAATACTTCTATAAAGCCCGAAAATTTGGCCAGCAATCGGAGAAAGCGTATTAATAAGAATAAGAAAAAGAACTGGAACAAGCACATTGACGTGAACGATGTCGAGGACTTTCTAGAAGACATACGACTTCAGGAGAGGACAACAGGGTAAGCAAATGCGACTTCGACTCCCTACCTTTTAAAACAGACAAAACAGCGATACAACACTGCTAATTTATATGACAGTGCCCGTTAAAAACATCGAGATATAGTTACGTTTCAACTGACTTGTTGCACGATTGTTAATCGCATTCAAAACAATTCCACGTGTTCATTAAGTCAATGGTCGTCTTTCTTCAACCAGTGAGGCCTCGAGTACACCAAATACATGGGGTATAATGTTGATCAATGGTAACGTTATGCAATGTATATGTTAGAGGTAACTGTACTCAACCTGAAATATTCACCAGAGCCTGTTATGGCCGTCGTTATTCACGTCCATCGACGTGTTAATGCTATTCTTTCCTGATTTGTAGGAATACTTCGTCAGCAGTGTAGTTTGACGAATCGTTTGAAGTTGGATTGGAATATAATGCAATCTTGATCTTTTGCATATATAGGCATATATATAGTAATGCCGACACAACATCGACTTATTGTATGTTTTGCTATATCTTCATTCAGCTTTGCAACCTAATGGCAAGACTACTTTTAACTGACATTTTACCAATTTCTTGGACAGAGGCCTGATATCGGATAAAACGGATGAGAGCTTGTTCTTTTTGGATGCTGGAGACAAGAAAGCTGCAACTCAGACAGGTAAACATTGAAACACTCCGCAAGCTATGCTGTTAACCACTCATCATGACTTCCCCATTATTCCTGCATTCACAGTAAACTGACTTTGAAATTGTCTGCTGGGTGGTTCGATAATGTTGATTTGGTCTCCCTTCTTGAAGTGGTGGAACCAACTGAAGAAAAGACTGGGAAACGGAGAGCATCGCGTCCCCTGAAGGTAGACCTGATATTGAAGAACAACTCGCTCGTCCCTGTGCCCAAGGAGTAAGTTTCACATCTCGGGTGCCGTTGAAGGGGCTGTTTCATGGCCTTTTACTGGACATTCACTCATCATAAACAACAACATGCAATATTTTTGTTTTAAACAAGTTATGTGACAGTTTGTCTGTGATTCGCCATGTAACAATTCACCATGGACTGGGCATTCACCTCCATCCTATTCCACTATCCACGAGGATATAGTCTTCCATGAAACCCTCTGTTGTTTTTGTAGAAATGGCTATAATTGCCTGCAACCGTTAATACCTATATTCTTTTCAGTATTAAGTATTTGACTCAATAACCAAAGCGACAAGGTCAAACTTCCCTTTTTTTTTTTTTTTTTTTCAAGTGAGCAAGTGAACTTGCTCACTTGGATTATCACACCAAATCCACATTTTATAACCATTAAATGCAATTGTTTTTCCCCCAGTATCCTTGCTTACCAGGTACCTAATGCCAAGAAGTTACGCAGCGTGGCCAAAAAGGCGGAGCAGCTGGCCGCCAAAGGCAAGGTGCCCAAAAAACACAGACAGCCAAAGAAGGTTGATAGGACGACCAAGACGACTGCCACAGACGCCCCCAACAACCCCACAAGAGACTTCTTTGACATTTGGGGACAAGAGAGTGAGTTTTGTGTCCAGGGATCATTCCAGTCGGTACTCTGTTGAAGTCTGCCTACCTGCAATGCAGTTAACGAAGCAAGACTCTGTTGGCCAGTGAGAAGAAACTAATGGGGGTTTCAGTTATTTTTAGCTGAGGGGAAAATGTCCTGTGATGATTCCATCCTTGCGCTCCCAGTATTCCCTTTAAAAGGGAATGTGAAGACTCACAGGTGGAGCTCGGGAGACTGTTTTGTGAACGGTCTGCTGGGATCTGAGGATATTAATATAGATTGTAGTTGAGCCTGAGAGTTGGATCTTGATCGGGGTGTAGTGCAAGTTAGTTATTGGATTTGGGGACAAAATCGGCCGTATAGAGAACTTATTCTGACAAACTGCAAGTCGTGTATACAAAAAGTTGCTTTATATTTGTAGGTATAAATTTGAAGGCTCCTCCATCAGTTGATTATTTATTTTATATCTCTATGGCCAGAATACTGACCATATTAAATACTTAGTAAATTGATGCAGACCTTTCTATGTTCTTCACACAGCCAAAGAGACGCGTGACCCATGGTACCTTCGACAGACCGGCAAGGCGCCGGTCAAGGTGAGCAAAACCAATCATACTAAGTCAATACATGACTATATCAAAGTTTCGGGCAATGAAGAGATTTATTTCCACCAGCTGCCTAGATTCCAACCACAAGGCTTTACTGGTTCCATCTTCGGTGTTCTCTGTATTAATGGCTTCATCTTGTGTGTCAGCGTCGGGAGAAATGGAATGAGAAGTCCTCCCTTCTTCCAGCAGTGGAGGTGATCGCCCCCGGAGGTTCCTACAACCCAGACTTCTTCTCCCATCAGGTACTTGTTTCTTTCTGCCTGGTGCTGACTCCCTATGGTAGTCCACGCCAGCCTAATTACCTGTCCATCCCGGCCCTGGTATAGGTACAGGTACGCAAAAAAACGACAGTTATTGAAAATAGTTTATTGGCATTCCTCTACACTCTACACTATCCCATATTTGTAGTTGAGGGGAAAATATCCTGTGATGAACCCATCCTTGCGCTCCCAGTATTCCCTTTACGGGGAATGTGAAGATTCCCAGGTGGTGCTTGGGAGACTGTTTTGTGAATGGTCTCCTGGGATCTGAGGATATTAAAATATCTACTTGTAGTTTAAAACCAGGATGGGAAGTTTTTGTAATTGTGTTGGTTTATTCAGTGATCTACTGGATTCAAATGTAGATACAAATGCAGGTCAAACTTCAAGCTCCGTACCCTGTCACTGTATCACAGAATGTTTTTTGTGTATTTGAACACTGAATTGTGTCTATAATACTTCTCCTCCCTAACCTGCTGACATAGGCCTTGCTGCTGAAGGCCCATGAGGTGGAGGTGAAGAAGGAAAAAGAGGAGAACAAAATATTAAAACAGCTGGCATACGACAAAGACGACAGGGCCACAGAGGTACGTCTTCGGCACATAAGCAAGTTTATCATCCAAAAAATGCTGTTTTTTGTATGTGCACAGAAAGTATGATTACTTAATGTATGCATATTTCTATTTTTTTTTTAGGAGACTGTCTTCCAAGAGCAGGTGGAAGGTCTGGAAGAAGAGGATGAAGAGGATGATCCTAATGATGTAGATGATGGCTGCACTTTGGGAATCCTTAATTTAGTCGAGAAGAAGACGGAGAAGCAGAGGAAGAGAGAGCGTGTGAATAAGATTAAGGTACGCGTCGTCCATCGATGAGGCCCAGTATCCCAGAATGCATTGTGGCATACTGCACCCTGTGTGGGTGGGCCACTGGATTTTCCACTTTGCTGTTGCGTGCCACAGACTTACTTTGGGTCATTAACTAATCAATCACTCTTTTCAGTGTTAAGGATCTGTGGCATTCATTTAATTTACATTTTAGCTGTTTAGAGGAAAAACATTAGGTGATTCCAAAATCTTTACTTGAAGGAAAAATGTCCAGTGATGAACCCATCCTTGCGCTCCCAGTATTCCCTTTAAAGGGAATGTGAAGATTCCCAGGTGGTGCTCGGGAGACTGTTGTGTAAACAGTCTCCTGGGATCTGAGGATATTAAAATATTTAGCTAGGTGCCTACCAGGAGGGGACATTTCCATAATTGTCGGGTTATCCTTACCGCACAATTCTCTGGTTTATATGCTCTGAATATTAACTTGAATTAAACTTAAATGTATTAAGTGCATGTTTTACTAAATCATGCAATACATTAAATGCAGAATTCCGTAAAAAACACAAATGTAATGCTCATTATTGCTGTTGTGGTGTTCCCGATTCCTGAAATGAGAGTTCTCAGTCACATTGGCTTCTCCGTTAACATAACCATACCGATTGCCATGGGTGTTAGCGTAAAGCCTCCTCCTCCTCCTCCACCTTACAGGAGCAGCGCCGGCTTGCTTCGCGGTACAAGATTGGCCAGCAACAGCAGCTGTTCCAGCTGCGCTCCATCAAGGTGTCTCTCCGGCAGAGGGAGCAAAGGACCAAGCAGAGGCAGATACAGCGCAGGGCTAACCAGGAGGCCGAGAAGTACACGCCCCGGCGTCTCGGCAAACTCAAGTAAAGAATTCATATTTCGATATTTTTTTGTGAAATGCACAATGTGCAAGATTTGTTATTTCAAGCTAGCTCCAGTTAAAGTTAAGAAAATCCCCACTGCTCCTTCGGTTTCCAAACCCCACCCACTCTATAAAAACACTTTGAGATTTCTCTAAGCTTACGTGAAGCTGGAGCAATTGATTTAGATCCCTTTAGCCTTAAGGTTGGCCTCTACATGACAGAATGTGTTTTACCACATTTTAAACATGATTATTGCATATTTAATTTTTTTTGCGTATTCAATTGACCATTTGGGTCCGAGGTCTGTCTGAACTTCTCCCATTGGTTCTCTTCTATATAGATTCAAGGCCCAGGACCTTGAGGTTCAGTTGACCAATGAGCTGACTGGATCGCTACGAACACTCAAGGTACGAACGGTTGTATTCTCCTGGCAATTCAAATCTTCCCTTATTCTCCATAATGCTTGCTCTCATTTTTTTGGATAGTATCCCAGCCGTGATGTTGTTTGTCTTGTGTCTCCCATTATCTGCCGCTACTTGTACCACTGCCCCCTTGCAGCCAGAGGGCAGTGTCCTCAAGGACCGCTTCAAGAGTCTGCAGAAGAGGAACCTGATTGAACCAAGGGAGAGGGCAAAGTAAGGGCCTCACACTAGGCTTACAATTGCATAAATCCCCCCCAAAATCCCATGCACTTTCTCCTTGTTGTCTATTAGTCACGATGTTTGAGTATTATTGTTGTACATATTTATGATTCATTTAATCTCATTGGTATTTCCATATGTCTTCTTCCACGCAGGTTCAAGCCAAGACTCAAGGTCAAATATGTGGAGAAGAGGTCATTCAGAGAAATCACCTAACTCTATAAGCCTCTAAAGGACTGAAGGAGCAGGGTGACGACCCTGGTTATGATCGCAATCACCATGCATACATTTTAAAGCCACGTGTAAATGGACGGCCCCAGACAACGGATGCTTCGCCCGGACTGATCATTGTCTTCAAGCGGTCAATGGCCGTTTTAAAGTCTATGGTCCCATCACCAGTAATTGTTGGGTTGATTATCAGTGCTTATAAATGACCCATTTGAATCTAAGGAAAAACAAGTCTATCTGCGCAAAGCTGCTTGGGTTGGTCAAGGAGTGTACAGTGTTTTTGCAAGTTTTGTATCCCTAGGAAATGCAATTGATATTTAAATAAATATTTTATTGCATTCATTTTTTTTCTATTATGATTCATTCTTCAGTCATCCTTTCCATTTTCGGTTCGCGATTCTCGAACAGCTTAATTATGGCCAATACATTAAGGGATTCTGTGAGCAAGGCTTGAGTCTCAGTCTATGGGTTATGGGACAAAATGCCCAACATGCATCATTAGGAACTGTAAAAGATGGGATGGGTCCAACAGGTTATTCTGGCGTCTTTGAAATGCGAAGTAAAAAAGGTAGGGCTAAATTGTGACAACAGGATTTGTGCAGCAGTGTCACAAGCCCTAAATGGCAGGTCAGCGGAGATAATGGAATCTGGCTTAAAGCATTTAATTTGGTTTCTTGTTCTGGTTAAAGACACACACAAACCGTCCTGTGGCACTTGACACTAAAGACCAAAGCCTCTTATCGGTTAATCAGTTGGAAAATCTTAATCTTTTACCTACGGTGTGCACAAAGGCCCCCAACCACTTAGGCGGCCTTGAAGAGTTTGTTCCTCCAACAGACGAACCACCAGTGGCCATGCCTCCTGATGCTCCATGTTGGAGCTGCTCAGTAATCCCAGTGGTTCTCCACTGGTGTGCCCTGAAACAAGACGTGTGCCAAGACATTTTTGGGAGTTAGGACATGGGTAACTGATAGCTGCTTTGCATGATTTATTATTGATTAATAGTTCCAAGTTCTTGGTCGGTCAATTTCAATACATATGTGACAAATAATGCAATTGCCCCTTTGAATCTGTATCCATGTGATATAGACTGCTGTGTTGCTCATAACCTAGTTCATATATCTGGGTAATTATGTGAATTAGCTCAATCATAACCTTACAAATCCAAGTTGGTGTGCCTTTTTTTCTGGTTGGGATTGTGGTGTTCCAATATAGACAAACCTTCAAGGTTTGTCTATTTTTGAATAGCTGAACATATGAAGTGTTCAGTCTGCACCATGGACATGACACACACACACCTGTGTGAGTGAAAATGTGTGGTTGTGATTTATAGCATAATGCACTGTTATCCATGAATTAGGAAGACTAACTGGTAAAAAAAAAAAAAAACATGGTCTGTCCCAAACTCAAAATGGAGCCAGGCTGTGTAGTAAGTAAAATGATTTGTGTGGTGGTGCGGAATCAAAGATGGAACAGTTGAGCTATATTGGAGAGGTGGTGGAGAGATAGATGGATAAACGGTATATGAGGAGAGAACCCGAGAGAGAAAGGAGGGGAGGAACAGATGATTCTCCTCGCTAATCCTCTTGACACGCGCACGAGCCGCCTGGCTGAGCAAGGCTACGCGCGCGTGTGAGCGGAATACAGAGAGAGAGAGAGAGATAGAGCGAGGAGCAGGTGTAAAGGTACAAACGGAGAGTGAAAGCAAATAGAGTAGTGAACAGAGTGAAGGGAGGGAGGGAAAAGGCAAGGGAAGAAAAGGTGTCCTTTCATCTACAACACCACTAAGCGAAAGAGAAAAGCCGAGAGGGAGGAGGGAGAGCGAGAGGGGAGGAGTGGAGCGCCTTTCCCTCCACGAGCACCAACGGCTTCCTTGCAGTTTGTTTCAGAGGCCAGCAGAGCAGTGCCGCGCGAACGAAGGATAGTGGGCGAACGAGGGGCGCCTCATTCCAGCGCTACCTGAACGGAGAAGAGAACAGCGGGAGAGAGCGAGCGAGAACATCGGGCGAAAGGAGCATCGAGAGGATCCCGGGAAGGAGAGAGAAGGCGCGAAGCACGGTCTGCCTTGTAAGAAAAAGAAGATTAAGATACGGGGCTGATAAAGGATGGAGGATTGGTGGGAACTGAGACACGGACCCCTGGTTACTTAGGATATGTTGAGCGAGCGCACAACCGTTGGAAAAGCCAAACAAACCAAAACAAAACAATATGCTGTCATTGGAAGAGTGTGCCTAATTGAGTCAGCGCGTGAGTACGTGTGAATGATGGGTATCTGCATGTGCACCGAGCGCTGCTCCTTGCTACTCGCCAGACAGTTTGACAGTAGTGCGGTGATGCGAGAGCGGCAGGAATAGAAACGCGCATCAGAGGCAAGGCTACAAAGCGGGAGTCTGACAGTGCAGGAGCGTTATGTTAATATGTTCCGGTGAGCGCGTATGACCAAATAAAAAAGTAGGCTACAGACCAGCTGTTTAAGAGTAAATCAGGGTCAGGCGCCCCCGGAGACGTTGGATAGCTTAGGCAGACCAACTAACACAACAACGTAACATAGTGGTGGAGTAAGACAGAAGTAACTGGGAACAGGGAACAGGTGTACACCCAGAGAAGGGCCTGTCAGGTTATTGCAGACAGACACACACACACACACACACACACACACACACACACACACACACACACACACACACACACACACACAC
>JAOPJO010000054.1:20815448-20828394 GCA_027123675.1 Molva macrophthalma | reverse complement strand
ATCTATGCCACGAAGGATTAAGGCAGTTCTGAAGGCAAAAGGGGGTCCAACCCGGTACTAGCAAGGTGTACCTAATATACCTAATTTACTTGACAGGTGACTAAAACCACACCAATTCCCCAAAATCCGATGTATTAATTGATGGTGATCAATCAATGAATTGGCTCATACATTTGTTGTGCTAATCACAATTACTTTGGGTCAAAGATGTTGCCGCCCATCTTAATGTAAAACAATATTTCGTATGCCTATACATCACCTTCCCTGGCGAGGACAGCTGTATGATTAAACGGCCCCCGCGCCACTAATATGCCCTTCAGAGCCACACATAACCCTTAACCTACTTCAAAAGCAACAATACTGTAAGTTACAAGCTTCTGTATGTTAAATACAAACATCAAGCATGGTGGGTTTCAAACAATTCATCAAGAGTTTGCAGAATAAAATCAGGAGGGATCCTCACAAAATCTGAGAGCCTGTGCTCAGTCTTATGCCCAGAGACAGAGACCCCTTGCCTGTAAGCAAGCGGAGAAACGATCCACCCGAGTATTACAGACCTGTTTCTCCAGGAAGTGGGCCACCCTGATCCTCTGCTCCTTGGGGATGGCAGGCAGCACCCTGTCAGCCATGCTGAAGTCCCTCCTCATCACGGCCGTCTGGTACTCCAGCACGGAGACCAGCAGCGAGTAGCTGATCACCGTCAGGTCCTTGTCTCCCAGATACAGACGGTTGTCCTTGGGGATGTAGCCCAGGAGGTACATCATCCTGTAGCACAATAGTTCAATGATAAACATCTCCCATTAACATTTTTTGACACTGGGTTAAACAGGAAAGTACAGTAAAGACATACACAGAGACAAAAACTCAAATGTGATGAAGTCAAGCATAAGGACATTACATATCTACATTTATGTAAACTACAAAATAACTAATGTGTCTTTTTATGTGTTGGTCATTTAATGCCGTTGTATATACACACACCAATTTGGAGATGAGGTTGGGAAAGATAGGACAGCGAATGAAGTAGTGAAGACATATTTTTACGTCAAGTTTAGGAGGTTTTTGTACAGCCCAGTAGTGGCCCTGATGCCCAGCCCCATCACTAGGTATTCAGAAACCCATTACGTTCCCACAGAAGCGACCAAAGGATCGTATATATATATATATATATATATATATATATGCCTGTGGTTATTACCTGTCCAGGTGAGCGACTGTGACAATCTCCCCGCCCACGTAGTAGTTGAGCCGGTTGACCGAGTTGGTGTAGATGAAGCAGTCTCCCACCCAGGTCCCCGTCTTCACCACCTCCTGGATCTCCCCCAGCACCTGCGGCCACAAGTAAAGAGAGGGAGTCAGAGAGATGGGTTGAGATGGGTTGAATGGGAGAGGAGGTTGGAGAAAAACGGTCGAGGACAGCAGCAGAAGGAAAAAAGCTAAGGGGTTCTAGATGTGATTTAACATCTTCTTAAAGAGCAACAAAGGGAATTATACGTTTACGATAGATTTATTTTTTTGGACAATTTTACCATTCATACATCGGTGCCATTAATGTTCAAGATATAGGCTATTCACCTTATGTTGACATGGTTTTTTTGGAAATAGGGATTTCCTGAATGTGAAATGTGCTGAATACACAAAATCCCAACCAGCCAGGATTGGTTTCTCTGTCAGCCGGTCACTCAACCGTCAACAAAACTGAATGCTAGCATTTGGGTTAAATATGTAGCACAGCATTTACTGACTACATTTACAGAAAATGTCCAATAAAAATGCATTTACTGGCCTTTGCAACAGCTTGACGGGTAACACTAGACAATCTGACACATAGCTTCTTGCATTGACGCTCACTTAAACCTGCACTATGTACGTTTCCCTTTTAAAAGCCTTGGTGGTTTTAGCTATATCATTTCAGATGAGTTACAAGCATCTGAGGATTTCCCACCGTGGGGGAGGGGAAGATTAGTCCTTGAGAAACTTTGTTGTTCAGGTATTTTTTTATGGAGTAAATAGCTGCAGTAGAAGTTGGAAAGTGCAGGTTTAAGTTCAGAAATATGCATGACCCATGCAAATGGTTTTCGCAAAACAACGCAATGCCCATGCAGCTCCCGTTGGAAAATACACTGGCTCAATGAAGGGCTTCCGCACCTCGAAGGCATCCTCCACGCCGTCCTCGGTCAGCCCCTGCCTGGACTCCAGGGCGGCCGACGCCTTCTCCGCCAGATAACGCAGCACGAAAAACGACTCCTCTGTGGCGATGCACAGCAGCTCCCCGCTATCAGACCACACGATCTGCAAGGGCACACCAGGAGCAACGGTGCGTGAGTAACGATTACAGCACCACAGGACGCTAGAGGTCAGATGACACTGGATTAAAGCAGTGGGGATAGTGTTTGGGAAAGATTACAATTGGGTAGAGTAGGTGGGTCCCTTTTTAAAAAAAAAGTGAATTCTCTTACAGTTCAGTGAAGGTTAAACATTTCCCATTTGGCTCCAGAATAGTACCAGTAATAACCAACATATATAGTAATAATAATGATAGTAGGAATGTATTGACGGACGTGTTTGGGTTGGATCTCGATGCGATGGACGAGTTCAGCGCTGTCCCAGTCAAAGAAGGCTAGGCCGCTCACGGACCTCACCCCCAGCAAGAACCCTCCATAGATACCTGCAGAGGACCGTCACACTCAGATGAACAGGAAACCCACACAGGCACAAGGACTGCACCAGACAATGCAGCATACAAGCTCACAAAGGATTGATACAAAAAAAAAATCAAGCTCACCCTCAGCCCCAAAATCTGGTTTGAATGTCTTCTTCTCTTTAAAGTTTTTGAAAATTCTGATGAGATTGTTGCTTTCCCTTATAGCATACCTGTAAATGATACATACAAGTCCACATTTTATACAGTCTGAAAGGTAGATGGAATGTAACATGGGTAACACTTTATAATAAGGGTGCATTAACAAAACATAGTATTGCAGTAATAAGCATTATATAGCATTAGCATATGGGTTAGGGTATAGGTTAGTGGGTTACAGTTAGTAAGCCCTCATCCTATTAAACCATTAGTAAACACACCATTAGTAAATGTTATTACTAGATTTAACTTATTAACCTTTATTGTAATTGTTGGAGGACTTACTCAGAAGAGTCATGGGCCCAGACAAACTCGTGGGCGGGGCCAAAGCTCTTGTTCCTGAGGGCCATGGCGGTGTAGATGATGTACTCGCCGTCGCCACACACCACTACGAACCTGGTGGACAACAAGGAGGGGGTTTTAGGAACACCTACATTTAATTCAATGATACACAAATGGAAAAAAACATTTTATAATCCACTCGATAAATTACTTTACATTTGGGAAAAGTTACATTTAGGCACAGTCTGTGGACTAGTGTTGAGAATCAGGATCAGGATTTTCTCACTGAATGCATTTTTCTATTTCCCATTACGTATTGTAATTACTGATCACAAGCCCTATTGACCGACAGCAAGTATAAACCAGATTCATTCTTTTACTTTTTATAGATGCAATAATGGACTAAAATTCTATACTGCTGCATCTGTGCACACACACACTTACCGATTTCATGCACCATCCATCTACCCACCACCATCCATCTCATAGGCCTATTTTAAAAACTATAAACAGAGTTGACACATATACACATATGTTATATGTATATATATGAAGCTATGATGCATCTATCAGTCACTCAATTCTCACTGATCCATCACATCCAAATGGATCCATCTCATCCGGTCTGCTCACCTCCCGTTGGGGCTGTGCTGGAGCATCTGGGGGTAAATCTCGCAGCTGCCCATGTCTTTGACTGCCAGCGACAGCCTTTCCCCATCACTGACCTCCGCATCTCCCATGGCCTTCAGGTTGGCCTGCTGCACCTCAGAGTGCCGTGCCCACATGATCTTGCCGCTGGCATCCATGGAGATGGCCGGCTCCTCGCGGCCCATCTGACAGGGGTGGTGGGAGGGTGAGGGAAAGGGGAGTGTGGGGGAATCAGGGGGGAAAAGAGAGCAGATATAAATTACTAAAATGTAGGATTACTACATTTGTTCAACTCTAGAAGCGACGCTGTACTGGTGTGTTTACAGCCTTTCAAAAAGGGGCAAGCATCGTCTCTTGGTGATGGTGGATGCACAGTCAGCACAATACCTTGATGATGATGCTGCCTTCATCGTAGCCCAGAGCCACGCTGTTGGAGCCCCGCTGGCCCGTCACACACCAGGACCGCTCCATGCCGTAGTTCAGCGTGTTCTCCAGTCGGTAGGTGCTGGAGTGCCAGACCCGGACAGTGCCTTCACGGAAAAGAAAGAAAGACATCCAATTAATATTCTATCATCTGTGCACTATGCAGATTACTGTGAAACACATGGTCCCATAGACACGCACCGTCCTCAGAGCCTGTGAGGATAATTGGCAGATCAGGATGGAAGTGGACGCAGGTCACATTCTGGGCATGGCCCTCCAAGGTTTGGACGCACGTCTTGTTCTGAAGGATAAGAGAGGGGGAGAATGTTGAGGTTAACATTTATGTGATCAAAGGGTCCCACTTCCCCAGTTTGGAAGCCTTTGTGTTGTCACTGCTACTCACTAATTGGATGTTTCACTGTTACACCAACAAACTGATATGATGATGGTGAGAAAGTAGAAGTAGGATAAGTCATTGATATTTACTCATAACTTTAAATCAAACTGTGGCTTCAAACATGATATCTTTTTACATTTTGAATACCTATCAATGCAGCTTAATCCCAACAAAATGGAGCGGCACGTTTTTGCTGTTTACCTGATAGTCCCAGATCTTGACCAGCCGGTCGTCAGCCCCTGAGATGAGGTAGGGCTTGTCCCCTCCACTGTAGTAGTCAATACAGTTGACCCCTTTCTCGTGGCCCTCCAGGGTGAAGTTAGGAGCTTTGGACCCTAACTGCCACACCTAAAAGGAGAGTCCACGGTGGATTATAATGCTGTTGAGCAAATCATTGTTTTAATAGTTTATTAAGTAAAAATCCAATGCACTTGCTTTTTATAGCTTTGGGAAAATGCAAATATTTGGTTGCTTTCCCCGTTTATTATTGTAAAATAAAGTATAACATCTAAGTGTCATAGTTATGAGATAAGACAAATTAATATTAAAGAAAGTGATGGATTCATCATTAATGAAAATAAAAACAATTGCATCCCTACTTGGTAACACTACGGCTTTGGAGCGTTGACTGGAAGGTATTCTTGTAGGGTGTCATTTGCGTGCATGTACTGTACCTTAATAGTCCTGTCCAGGGAGCCGCTGGCAAACTGGTTGTTGTCTTTGGGGTTGAAGACGACCTGCATGACGTAGTGGGTGTGTCCCTCAAACACCTGACTACACGTCCACTTCCTGTCCCAATCCCACAGCTTGATCGTCATGTCGTCTGAAAGAAACACACACACACACACAAGAAACACGTACACATCATTTGATTGTCCCCCTACATGCATAGCTTTGGACACATGATGAAACGACCCAATGAAAATGTTCAGTGAGAATGCATGCTCATATTTATACCTCGCAAATGAGCACGTGTCCATGCATGGGTGTGTATGTGTGTGTGTTCCATACCACTGCTGGAGAGGATGTAGGACTGTGTGGGGTGCACAGCGATGCAGCGGATGTAGTCAGCGTGGGCCTCGAACATGTGAGCCCTGGCCAGCGTGTTGTAGTTAAACACACGGATCTGCATGTCATCCTAGGAGGCGGGAGAGAAGGGGAGAAGGTTGAGATTGTGTTTTCCTCAAATCCTTTATTGAAAAGGTCTCGCTGTTGACATCTGACACATATATTAAGAGGTTAAGACACTGATCTAGAGCGACAATGATGACTTACTGCTCCCACGACCACCCAGTGTTTCCTGGCGACAAACCTGGCCACTCTGACAGGCAGGTCGCACACCTCAAAGGTTTTCACCAGGGTCTACACATAAACACAGAGAGACAGACACATACACACACACACACACACAAAGCATTCATATATTATATGGATTGCATACAAACAAAGTGTGGGAGAGTGAATGCTCAAGCAATTCATTCAGCCCCGTACGGAATGATTGGCAGACTGAAACCACAGCGTTAGCGAATTAGGTGAACGGCTGGTTATTGGGGGTGAAGCGCTGAGCGGATTAATTGTCCCTCTGCTGGGCTTTAAAGTGGAGAGTGATTTTGTCAGTCACCTGGTTCTCGTGGTTCCACACCACCACGCTGCCGCTGTACAGACTGGCCACCATCCATGGCTCAGTGGGATGCAGGTCAACGCTCTTCACACGGTCAGACCGAGCAGTCAGCTTCCTCTTGATGTCCAAGCGCAGAGGCTGTCAAGGGAATCAGTGAGGGAGTGAGTGAGAGAGATGCAGAGAGTGTCATACAGTTCAACAATGAGTGCCAGAATGTATTACTGAAATACTTTCACAATTACTTTTCTATAACGAAAATGTTTGTTTTCTGTTGCAACATTAAATATAGCAACAGACTCGATCAGAAATGTGAGGTGCTACTCTTAAAATGGTTGTTTCTATGCTTCATATTTAGGGTATTAATTTTCTACAACGGAACTACAACAGTCGACAATTCAATTTATGTTACAAAATTAAATACATCCACACACTTCCTCAGCAATGTAAGGTGCAACTTTTTAAATATTCGTTTCTATACCTCATAGGTAGGGTTATGTGATTGCAACGTGTTTATTCTATTTCATTCCAACAGGTTCCGGGGTATAGTCTGGGGGCGTGTCTGTTTATACTCCTCATACCGCATTTTACATGACTGAGCGACTCAAGGAACTTATTGTCCTCAACATATTATTAGTTGTCATGTTGTTGCCGTGTTACATTTTTAAGGTGATCAAGCGAAATAATAAAATAATATAGGTTTATAATGGTGATAATTCAGAAATTACTTTATTTACCAGCATTGAGCCGTCACTTTTTGGAAATGATTTGCGAATGTGTACAGACGGACTTCGAGTCCAATATAATCTATGACTTTGTAGCTGTTACTACCTTTCTTTACTGTGCATTATATTTTAGAAAACATACATTAATCTCGTTTACTCTGCCATCCAGGTAAACTACATAACTATTTTCGTTGCTCGACCAGAAGTCCGGTAAATGTGCATAGGCCTACATGAATTACCATGTTTAAAAACGCTTGGTAGCTAGTTGTCTTTCAAAAAATAGATTATTGGGTTAAACCTACCATGTTTCTACTTTAGCGAGCCGTGTATGCTGATAATGCCCGGCTTGTCGTTGCCACCGCCAGTCTGCTTGAGCGAGATCAGTGGATTGTAGTTTGGCGACGTGGATCCCGAGAGGCTTCCTGTTGAAGCCCTTCGCAAGATCCGGTCGAGCAGAAGAACAAACTGTACCATAGCACTAGCCTCTGTGGTACTAGCTTAGCATCCTTACTGCTAGGTCACGGAAGCACACGTTTACAATTTAGAAAGAAAGACACGCCAGGATGAACCAGGTACTTTGGAGGAGAGGGAGTGTTCAAATAGGACCAGCGATTCCAACTCAGTTCTCCGACCCTCGTTTACATTCACATGTCTTTATTTGGAAGCCAAACGTTAAGCATGCTCAAATGGTAAGGATTGTCAAAATAAAAGTTGCTCGTCGAATGAATACAACACACCCCCAATGTTTCAATCAGTGTTTTAACGCTTGGTTTTTTGTCTTTCAGAAAAGGTTTGACTGGTAATTTGACAATTGAAAACAAATTGATACATGAAGGCTGAATTTGATACCTGAAGTTTAGTGATAGTAGATTTTACCTGCTGGATATGTTGATGAAGGTGGAAGAAAAATACAAATAGCTCTAATGTTGCAAATACAACCAGCCAGCATTCAATTGTCTTCCAAATGGCAGGTGTGGGAAGTATTAGGGCTACTTTTTCTCCCCTACATTATACACTACGTATTCCATACATTTTAAGTTAGCTTCATTCAACATACACCTACAGAAATAGGTCTACAATTATTGTTTCCATAAAGACTATTCAATACAAACAAAACAATTTTTGGTTTGCTGTAATTCGTCTCACAAAGGCTTGCTGGATCCTAGATTTGTTGTAATAGGCAATTCTAAAAAATCCTAAAGGTGCATTATGTAGGATTATTAAGTGGCATCAAGTGGTGAGATTGCAGATTGCAACCAACTAAACTGGGATTATACACTAACTAATACCAATTTATCGAATATTATATTACATTTCTGCCCAGTCAATTCCGCTAGATTCCACTATATTCTGCAAACTACACCTTTAAGCAATCAATTAGAAAAGAGGATCTTTGGCAAAATCATTTTGGGAAGTTTATTGCTTAAACATGAATTGTGTCTTCAAAATATAAGTCCTTGATTATGTAAAGGTATGTTTACTTTTATATGGTGTAATATATTTACATTAACTTGACTAGAACGATAAATTGGGTACTTTAAAGTTGGCATAACAACCTGAACTGGATCAACACATTTTAACTTATAACCAAGACGTTTATCCAATAAGGATATAATGAATGTGTCTAGGTTATTTAACAATTCATGTATATTTTATTTCCTGTATCAACTTGAATGCAGATTTATTAGAATGTGTGATAATGTTTCATCAAAGTACTATTTACTCCTCTTGTGGAAAGTAAACTCTAACAAGGAAAGAGATCAGGAAACCACCGAATAAAGTTTAAGACTTTTATTTAGAACTTTAACAAAGTAATGCAAAAGCCGAGCTGGTCTACAGAACATCTGCTTTTCCAGCTTCGGCAAACAGTTTTTATACTCTCGCTGCTGTGATTCCTCCCATAAGCTCAAAGGCAGGGTTGTCATCAAACAATGCCCATCCTTCACCACCAACCAACTTCCCTCATTTTTGTTATTCTGGGATGTGGGCAATGTATTATCATCTTACTTATCAATGTCCTTTCTTCAAACATTCTCTAACTCTCTAACACTGTCATCCATATGTCATTAATATATCTTGGTATTAAAGCCATGAAGACAATACAGACCCTTCACGCCATGGGGGTAATCTGTTCCTGAACAAACCGAATATATGCTTTGTCTATCTGAACAAACGTGGAATCTCTCCTGGTGATACTGCCTTGTGTAACCTTGGTTCCCAGGCCTGAATATTAGTACATGCTGGTGGCAGAGAACCAGATGAAGCAAGAGTCCCTATCAGAAGACTGTGTATTTTCCCCCGCTTATCTCATTCATATAACATATAAGGCAAGATATTGATTATAATCCTTCTAAGGGTATAGTAAAATCCCACACTACATGGATTTGTATTTTTTGGGGCCCAAGCCTAAGATATTAATACTTTTGAGTGTCAGTATTATTAGCACAAATTGTTTCTTTACACAAGTCTACAGTTTGTTGTCGAATCAGAGTCAACATCAGTGTAACAAAACATTTATTACAGCTATTTACATAAAGGTTGCAACATTAAGCAAGGTGGTACAGGTCATCAAGCTGGATCTGCTGTCATCTCACAATTTCTTCTTAAACACTTGGTGGCAGACTTTATCCAGAACATTGATTTCCTGAAGGGGAAAGAAAGAACATTAAGCATTTAAAGTTGTTTTCCCAAAGTCGCATAATCGATGTTCACTCTTGCATCATATAATCTTTTACGTTGTATAGTTTTATGGCTGCCATATTGATTTTTATCTCACTCGGATATCTCATCAACTGCCGGAAGGTTCTGTCAAACTTATCCAATAATGTTAATGCTGTTCCTCTTTGTTTTGTATTGTCCTATTGTGATTTAAAGGGTCAACAACTGGCAATCATTACAGGAAACTTCATAAACTGATTTGAAATATATTTGTTCACTCTTTGTCTCTTTGTTCTGTCTTTCTCTGTCTATCTCTCACCAGGTGTAGCAGATCCCCCTCGATCCAGTGTTTCCAGCCACGGTTTTCCTTCTCTCCCTTCTGGACACACACCAGCTTGTCTCCATCCCAGCTCACCAGCGACTGTACGCGCACACACACACACACACACACACATGCACATGTGCAAACGCACACGTGCACATGTGTACACGCACACACAAAGAAACACACACACCCACACATTAAATCATTTCGGTGGTTAATAGCAACAGCCTTATAATTAGGTCTCGTTAAAACAAATGTTCAAATGTTTCATGTGAAATAGGCCAAGTCATAAAGTTATTTAATCACGGTAATTAAGAGCCTCACTTTGAATTAAAATCCTTCTCAGTTATGCCGCCTCCACCACCACGCTATCTCCCTACCTGAATTTATGGTCACTTCTAATCAAATGTGATTCTAGACACTGCACACACTTTCGTTTATGGGATGGCTTCTGACACATATGCCACGGAACCAGGGTGTTTAGATAAACAGGTCTGGGAGACCGTAAATGCAGTTGTATACTTAATCACTGCAACATTGTTAAACCTCAGTCAACACTGAGGTTTTCTGGGCACTACAAAGCACTGCATACTGCATTGTATGTGCTGATTACTTTATGTAGTCATTCTATTTTACATAACCACAATTCGATGTTCATATTCATCGGCAATCCTACACTTTATATTTATACTATTTAATAATTGTATTCCTATTGTCCATATTCCCCATCTTTACAGTCCCTGGAATTTCATTGTTCAGAATGACCCTGTGTGATACTGCATATCTGATTAATAAAACACTTTGACTTGGACTTTGCATCTCTTATGTATGATTTCATATCATCATTAAATTGATGTTCTGTTTGCTTGGGTGATGAGATCTCGATCAAAGATGTAAAACCTCAATATCCAAATCTGGAAAAGAGGGGACTCATTTAAACGCATTGAATAGATTAGAGTCGTGTGTGTAAGCAGGGTTGGTGTGGGTGGGTGTGTGTGGATGGGGGGGGGGGGGGGGGTTACCTTGACCGTGCGGTTATCCAGGCCCTTGGTATACTCCTCAAACTCCACCCCCACGGTGAAGTTCACCTCATAGTTCCTGAAGGTGCTCAGGGTCTTGGTCTCGAACTTGTCTCCGTCCTGGACCATGACCTTGGTCTGCGTCAGGTGCGCAGCGATCTTCCTAGTGGCGAAGTCGATGTCTGACAAAAAAACAATAAGCTACCTCAAAAACAGACTTTAAAATCGTATTCACATTGTGTGTGTGTGTCATGGGGCTGTTTAAGCTGTGCTGTATCCACAACACAGCTTCGCTGGTTTTACCGACTGACATTGATGACCCCGGCTCAAACAAACACCCGGCACAGACGGCCCTATATTATTATTCTTCTCATGCCGTCCGGTTGACAGACTCATTTATGCTTTAAAAATGACCTTGCTTCAAGTCAGAGCAGGCCCCAACTCCCCGCCTCACCGCGTGAAAGCTGACAAAGAGAATCACATGCCCGGCCAATTTTGATATTCATTCCCCCATTTGCCCTAAAGTGAGAAAAAATCTATTTCCTTCCATGGCTCTTACAGATGAGGCCCTTTATTTATCCGGCCCAAATGATATTTTCGCCCCATTTCCATAAGGACGCCATTTCCCCATTTCCACCTTGATGGAATTTAGATGCGGACGCCGAGGGTAGAGGCCTTTCAATATACAGTATTTCTTGTTTTCCTTTTTGGGATGTGTGGGTGCATACTAAGGTGCTTTCATGAATTGCAGATAACACATGTGAATAATGAAAGAGTTTCCTGGTCTCTGATTAGTGACAGGCCTGAGGGGGAGAGCCCGAGCCGTTATTGCCTGATACCGGGTCAGAATCCGTCTTCCCTTTTGCCGCAGATTGGAAGGATAGAATTGCAGAATAGAGGGAATCAATATTTATTTGCGGTGGTAATATGCGGCAGGCCGCTCAGAGCGGAGGTTAACCTAGCCTGACTGTTGCTCATTGAAAAGGCGATGCGGTTTAAAATCTCTCTCTTTTTCTCTCACTCTCTCTCTCCTCCAATGTCGAGTAAATTACATCTCTTTTCCTCTTTCCCTCTTTCCCATGCATGTCATCAAAACACCCCTCTCGAGGTGTGCTAAGCATACCACCTCTCTGTTTCACATACACCAGCACTCCTTTTTTCATGACGATTGACTGTACCACTCTTATTCGGTATCCCTCTCTGTCCCTCCTCCTCCTTCATCTGGCCTATGTCCCTACCATAGTCAATAAGAGAGAGATTTTGGGCAAGAAGGAACTTACCAAGTGCCTTCATGATGTCCTCAAATTGGTCATTGGTCACCATCTCCCAGCGTCCATTGTAGTCTGCAGGCATGGCGTCTGTGTGGCTGCTGTGTGGGTGCTGGGTTGCTGGACTAAGGAAATTAGTTTCACACACTGAGAAAGACAGGCCTAGGGTCCTACCCTTTATATACTCACTCTGTGTGTGGTTGTGTGTCTGTGTGTGTTTGAGCATAGTACAAAGGGCCGGGTTTTCCTGATAACTCACTCAGAAGAGGAGTGCCTATGTGTGTCTGTGTGCGCAGTTTAGCTGCGCGCACGTATGATTATTAGTTATGCAAGAAAAAGAGCACTTGCATGACTATTGCATGCGAGAGGATTGTGTGTATGTGTGTGTGTGTGTGTGTGTGCGTGTGTGTGTGTGTGTGTGTGTGCCTGCACTTGTACACACTTTCTATTTCTCCATTTGAGCATCTGCCAGTCAATGTGCACTTAAGAGTTCGAATAGCCTCTCAACAAACTGGGTCTCATTAATCATCGTTGTGCATGAGCATGGAGCTCTCCCTTCCTGCGGCCTGCCGTCTCTGTTTGATGCCGGGACGGAACATTATAGACCTGTTTGTGTTGGAGCAGTTCAATTGTTCAGTTCAGCCGTTAGTTTGGTGTGTGTGTGTGTGTGTGTGTGTGTGTGTGTGTGTGTGTGTGTGTGTGTGTGTGTGTGTGTGTGTGTGT
>JAOPJO010000054.1:20721696-20729492 GCA_027123675.1 Molva macrophthalma | reverse complement strand
ACACACACACACACACACACACACACACACACACACACACACACACACACACACACACACACACACACACAAATAAACATATAGCCACTACAAATCTATGTATATTTCAAATTCTTTCATATGCTTTACAGATCTCTTATTTACAACTACAACTACTATTACTACAACTACAAATAGTGTTCCTTCCTTTTACTATAAATCTGGTTGCTTCTTTTATTGTAAATACTGTTACTTTTGTTGTTTTTGCACAATCCTGTAAGATCCTGTATATCCTGATTGTGTATGTGACCAGTACAGTTTGTGAATCTTGAATCTTGAAATATGACAATTACTTTTTGTTGTGGAGTGTATGCAAACAGATGTCCATCTGACAGGTTGGCCGGACAAGACAGAGCATGAGCGGTTCGAAATTGTTTAGTTTAGCAGTTAAAAGATTTGTTTTGCAACGGCGTGAAACCCCAAAAAGGTGTAGGCAGAATTTGTGCATAATCTGAACAGGGAGTGAATACGGGATGATAGGGAGTGAGGAGGATAGAGAGGATTTGGAGCAGCCCGGGAGTTGGACAACAGTAAATCGAGGGCAAGATGGAGGTAGGGGATTGGAAAAAAAGGATTGAAGTCAGGTAAAGTGGGTGAGAAAAGGAGCTTTGGAAATTTTAAGATCAGGGATCAGGTAATTGGAATAGAGAGAGGAGTATGAGGTGGAAATAGACAGAATAATTGAAAGTGGTGATACATTTAAAGAAGGGCATACAGTTGCTGACTTGAGTCCAATGAATCTGATGAGCGGATTGAAGAAATAGGGGGATATTGGAGATATTGAGATGCCAAAGGCACCGAGAGATTTTGCTGGTGAAATGTAAAGACGCAGCATAGAAAGAAAAGATTTAGGCGTAAAACAGGTCTGCAAGAAAGCTGTAGATAGTGATAAGGTAGATGGTGGATGATGAGAGAAATAATTTCTAACATATCTATCGATGAGGATCTGAATGATTGAATACATGAGAGGAGGGGTAGCTAAGAGAGCTAGGCAGGTGACCTTTGACTTTAGGCGTACCACCCAATTGTCATCAAGACCTTTGGCTGGCCACCTCATATGCAAACAGTAAACAATAGGGAAATACTCATGCAGTGGCTGAGCAAAGGGTGCCAGCGCCCCCTTTATACCCCTTTATACATGGCCAGTTGGAAACAGTGGAAAAAGGTCAGCAACGCTGCTTATGCTCCCAGTGGGTTTATGTGTTAACACATGTTAAAGGGGTAGTTCAGGATTTTGGACATAGGACCTAATTTCCAAGTGAGTGTGTTATTTATCATTGGAGACCGTTTTCAACACGTTTCATTCAGTCCTTCTAGTTGCAGAGTTTGCTGGTGCTAGACTAGAGCAAGTCAACGGTTTCCGCTAGCCTGCCAATAAAAACAGTCTTACCCACTCCACAGTACACCCGAGGCAAATGAATTACAACACCAGACTATCAATGTAAATGTCTGTGTTGATAGAATAATGTTAGAAATAAAACTAACCTTGTATCGCATTGCATTTTGAGGGACTAGTTTCTCAGCAGCGGCGGAATTTTACTTTGCTCCGGTTAGTTGTGTGGTAACCAATTCACTGCAGCAGAAAGTAAACAGAGACACGCACTCCAGTCGGGACACCTAGTGGTAGCCTAGTGCAGTGGGATTGAATAATTGGATTGGAAACGAACGACTATGCAACATGGTGATTCAGTGTGCATTTACAAATTGTAAAAAAGAAATGCTACAGATGACCAATAACATTTTGAAACGAAAAAACGAATACCAAGTTATCTATCAGTATAAACAGTTGGTGGCCATATGCCTAGTGTTACAGTGTGTGGAGGAAGTTAGGCCCCTGCATACTTTGATATGTTAGATTCATGTGCAGTATTGAAGAGTCTACAATCTCATAAGTCAATCAGGCATTATCTGTTTTATTACATTTTACATTCACTGTTCAGAAGGATGGGTATAGTAGTAAAGTTAACATGTGTTCCAGCGCATTCAGGAGTTAGTGGAAATTAAAAATCTGGATTAAATAGGACATTATTTACTTGAAAGATGCATCCAAATGGGAGAAGTGATTATTGTCAGTTGAGAAAAACACTATAAAATACATTGTTGGAATGTTAAAAATATAGAGATCAGATAGCAATATTAAAAGAAGCACTGAGAAGTGATGGGATAGACAAGTGGCATTTTTTTTTGATTAACCATCAGCCGATGACTTAGGTAATTTTATTTTTCGGTTTCTAATGATAACAAAATGGATGTATGGTATTTAAGTAATAGTTAGTTTTGTTTTATATGAGAAGTAGGATCCCTGAATCATACTCCTGTTCAGACGGTGGCGGTAATGCACCGAAAATTGGTTAATCAATCGCCAAAAAACAGTAAAAGAAGAAGTAGTAGTAGAAGAAGAATGGATTGTGAGTTGGGTCACTTTTTGCACTGATAACTCATTAGGTTTAAACTAGAACGATGTTAAAGTATTAGGCCGTTAAGACCCCAGGTTTATTGTTGACATAGTCTATGTCCAGATGAAGATCAGCCATCATTTGGGTTCACCTCACCCCCTCTCGCGGTGTATGCGCGTTCAGAAATTGGGAAGTTGGCGTTCCATTGACTTCCATTCTATTCCAAACCAGTGTTTAGCAGCTCGAATAGCCGTACCTTTTCGGCACAAGTAAGCGCATATGAACTGCCCTGACGAGGCAGTCTTCTCCAATAGTGCCCACAAACGCACAAAACAAAACATAAGTTTCGACTCTGTGTTTACATTTCACTGCGCATGCTCACGGACGAGCGCGTAGTTATAATTCTGAGTGAAGATGGTTGCTGCGTTTTAAGCAGAGCTAAGCAACATTAAGTCGACAATAAGTCGGCAGGGTAAGTGTAGGAAGCGGTGTTTTTCACTGATTGGAATGCTTAATTAAAATGAAGTGCTCAGTTCCCGGTTGTGTGAATTCACGTAGAACGAGACTGTCTACTGAACACAAATTTCACTTTTTCCCCACTGAGCCAGTCCATTGCAACCGGTGGGTGGAAGCAATACAAAGTCCACGGTTCGACCCAAAATTCACAACCGTGCTCATGACCAAGACTTATAAAATGTGTGTCTGTAGTGACCATTTCACGGAGGAAGACTATCACGGAGGGAGAAAAACGTTCTATGCTACTCTGAAAAGACACGCAGTCCCAAGTATTTTCCCATGGGAACCTGCCGTTAGGTCCCATCGAGAGATAAGCCAGCAGGTAAGCGTTTCAATAGCCCAACAGTTGGACATCGTAATGATGTTTTAGCATATGAAACCCTCAGGAATGGTGTTTTGTTCTGTGTACTGAAATTCTACTTTTATTGGGGGGAAATATACATGTATACTGCAGGGCTGCCAAGTTCACGAAAGGTTTGGACGCGACCCACAATTTTGCAAAACCACCCAATTATTATTTAAACGTTAAAAGCTGTTTCCAGCAGTTTTAGATATTGTTGGTAATTGATTAGTACAAATTCAAAAAATAAAGGTTTTATTTATAAATTTGCAATGAATACATATGGATATGAACGTCAACCTCAGTATTGTCTTAACGAACAATGGGCCCCGTTTATAGGTCATGGGATTATGGAATTATTCATATCAGCTAGGGCTGAACGATTCCTCGAGTAACTCGATTTCAAAAAAACGACGGATGATTATTACTGTCGCACAACGCGCTTACGCTGTGGGCGTAAAGACGACGTGATTTGGTGGCGCGGATTGCAAAATGGAGGAAGAGAGAGACAATAGCGAGGCGAGAAGAGAAGAGACAAGCCAGAGAAAACGACAGAAAGTGTCCAAAGTATGGGATCATTTCACCCTATTTAGGAAGGAAAACACTGTACAGTGCATTAATTGTAAGGCGAAACTAGCGTACCACAACAGCACGACGTCAATGCTTCAGCATCTAATCAGAAAGCATCCAGAATACGCATCCAGTTCACAGAGCGGACCCGACACAAGGTAAAGTTAACGTTAGCATTTAACGTAAATCAATATGATTGCTAGTTGAGATGAAGGCTAGTAAAAATGTACGTTAATTTACGCTATATGTAAAGTTTTGCTCAAGAAAATAACTACAGAAAATACAATTATATTATTGTCATAAAATACCCCAGAAAGCAAAAAATCAGGTGGTGTAAGTAGCAATTGGAACCTAAAATGCACCAATCCAATACAGCAGGTATATCCAGTTCAGTTTGATTGCAGTGAGTATGGTCAGCAGGTGTAGGGCAACCCTTCAACATAGTAAATAAATGGACATTAGCCAGTCTTATGAACTTACAGTGTGATATTTAGGCATAGGAATAAATAATAATTCTTATTATTTCACCTCTTTTTCAGTAAATCACAGAGTCGTATGGACAGCTTTGTGCTAACAGCTGCACCATGTTCAACTGAGCAAGCAGCTGCACCATGTTCAACTGAGGAAGCAGCTGAGTTCACAGACAGCATTTTGAACATGATTATCACAGACATGCACCCGCTGTCCATGGTGGAAGATGAGGGCTTTCAGAAGATGATTTCCACTTTCAATCCCAGGTACACGCTTCCTTCAAGAACCTACTTCATGAAGCTGATGGAGAAAAAGTACGAAGAAATGAAAGGCAAGTTGAAGAACACCCTTAAGGAGGCTGGCAGCATTGCACTCACAACCGACATTTGGACGAGTGTTGCTACAGAGGCGTATCTGGTGGTGACGTGTCACTTTCTTGGGGAGGATTGGGAAATGGAGTCCCACAGCCTGTCAACGATGCCCCTTGAAGAGAGACACACGGCTGCACATATTGCAGAGTGGCTTGAGGATGTTATTGCCAAATTTGGCATTCCACCAGAGAAAATCAAAGCTGTTGTCCACGACAATGGTGCTAATGTCGTAGCAGCGGTGAAGATGTTGGCAGAAAAGCATGGATGGGCATCAGTGCGATGTGCAGGTCACACCCTGAACTTGGTTGTGCAAAGCGCTCTGAAGAACAACCAAGCTGTCTCCAAGTGTGTGGCTGCTTCAAGATGCCTTGTCGAACATTTTAAGAAGAGTGAGCTGGCATGCACCAAACTAAAGGATAAGCAGCAGCAAATGGGCACACTGCAACACATGCTGGTGCAAGACGTCAGTACTCGCTGGAACAGCACTTATCACATGCTATCCAGGCTGCTGGAACAAAGATGGCCAGTGATTGCTGCATTGTCGGACCCAGCAGTGACTCAGAGAGGAAAACACTACCTTGATCTCAAGCCTGAACAGTGGAACCTGATTGAGGAGCTGAGCCAGGCCCTTGAGCCATTTGAAGGAGCTACGGTGTTTCTGAGTGGGCAGCAATATGTTACCCTCTCTGCACTTCCACAGCTAGTGCAAAGCCTTAAGAAGTCCATACAGAGTTCAGCTTTTGAGACTGCACCAGTTAAGTCTTACCAGGCTCATGTGACAGAACAGATCACAGCAAGATGGCAAGGACTATCTGTGTTTCAACCTGAATCTCCAAACACAGTCCTAATTGCTGCTGCTCTGGATCCCAGGTTTATAAAACTCAAGTTCTTGCCAGTTGACGAAGCATTCAAGCTCAAAAACACAGTACAGACCATGGCACTTGCTGCCAAAAAGAAAGCGAGGCAGACCAATGTAAGGGAAAATAGAGCCTCCAGCACAGCACCAGACAAGTGTGCAACATCGTTTCTCAACAACATACTGGGATCATCAGACTCCAGCAGCAGTGATGAAGAGGATGAGGATGAGGAGCAGCAGTTACACCAAATTGTGCAGAAGGAGGTCTTGATGTATTTTGGAGAACATCCCCTGTCCAAGAAGGAGAATCCGCTGTCATGGTGGAAAACAAATGCAGTGCGCTATCCAACACTGGCAAAGCTGGCAAAGTCCTTGCTGTGTATTCCGGCAACATCCACGCCATCAAAACGCAGGGCAAGCTTCAGTTCTGAGCATGTTGATATGCTCACTTTTCTTCATTGCAACCACATGCTCCTTTAAAGTCTCTCACTCTCACTCACTCTCACAATATTATGCCTGAGCTATAATTAAAACTTCATTAATTTTTAAGAGACCTGTCTTCTTATTTTCTCTTTTATATATTCACTATTGCTCTTTAGAAAAAGTATTTCTTATATGATGAATCTATGGAATAATTAATAGAATACTCGATTACTAAAATAATCTAAAGCTGCAGCCCTAAAATCAGCTAATTCTTCTGTGTGTGATGAATGGCCACTTAGTTGACACGGATTGTTGTGTGGATCGTCATAAGCTGCAGATTTGCTATTTCTCATGAATTTATTGCTCACTTTTTTCAAACTAAATCCGTATCTGTGTATTTTTCTATTTTCTATAGAGGGTGCAACCAATGCATCCACGGGAGATGCCTCCTTTCCTCAGACTCCAACTCAGCAGTCCTGTGAACAGAAGTCATTGTCCAAGACAAAGAGCCTCTTTACCTGTTGTCCGTCTCCCTGGCCCTTCAGGCTTGTATTATGCCACAAATCCAGCTATGGATCCAGCACGCCAGCAGGTAATACTGTGGTCGCAATTTGCAATCAAATGGAAATTTCTTTCTAATATATTTTCTAATAAAATTCTAACAAACATTTTATGTTCACTTGTAGTCCCTACGGTTTACGGTTAAACAAGAGGAGAAGGACACACAAGCAGAAAAGGACATCCAAAACCTACCATCGGACAAAGTGGGTCAAATCTCATTTTAACATGCAAATATTTTCATGTATCTTTTAGGCATTTCTGAGCTGGTTGCAGCTGCGCAACCAATTGGCTGCTTTTCTTGACTGTCCCGAATAAGTACATTTGGTGACGTGTATTTCCTGCACCACTTGCAAAGTCTGGGTGCTGTTTTCAGGGGACCCTCCTAATATTCAATTATTTCGATTTAAAACCCAAAGTTAACCTAATAGGCCTACTTTATTTCATGTATGACTTTGACGCATGTTAGTTTTTTTTATAGCTGTTCCCTGTAGCAATGCTGCTTGTAGGGCTTCATCCCTGTCTCTGCGTCTTCATTCACATTTGTTTTCCTTTCAACGTAGACGCATGCTGTGATGATCAAAAAAGAGCGTGACACTGAAGGGTCAGTTTGCGGCAATTATGGGGTGACGAAGGAGGAGCAGCAGGAACAACCAATTGCAACAGAGATTAAAGTGGAACCATCGGACGAGGAGGAACAGGTAATGCATTTTCTCTACAGTACAAAGTAGTTCCCCTTAATCTTTGGGGGACCCGCGTGAGTGGAAAGCAGATTCTTTCGACTGCACCAGCTCATTTCTGAATAAGAAGTTATCCATGATCTCTTTCCTGATTGGTTCGAGGAATCCATCTTACTGATCAATCACAGGTAAATGAAAGACAGCATGGAGGGACGGAGCAGAATGGGAGTTATTTCTTTTGGTTTACTTTCAAATCTTGTGCCCTCTTCACAATCCTCAAATCGTACCTACTGCAGCTTTAATTAGTAACTTTGTTTCATTATTTTTTCCTACCTCACTATGTGCTCCGTCATCTTGAAGGAGGGCTCTGCTTATCCTCCACTCCCCGCCATGCCGTTCCCCTCCTTGCTCAACATAGAGGCCGCCTCCTTCAACATCCCCCCACGGCTGAGCCTTCAGCTGCTCCTGGTCTGCAAGCCCCCAGGCCTCTCCGTGCTCTGGAACGAGGAGGAGACAGACCCCTCGCCGCCCCCAATGGAGAGCTACAGGTGAGAGGGAGGGAGCCCCCACCCGACT
>JAOPJO010000054.1:20661854-20669993 GCA_027123675.1 Molva macrophthalma | reverse complement strand
TGTGTGTGTGTGTGTGTGTGTGTGTGTGTGTATGTGTGTGTGTGTGTGTGTGTGTGTGTGTGTGTGTGTGTGTGTGCGTGTGTATGTTTGTGTGTGTGTGTGTGTATGTGTAGGTGCAGACACAAGTATGTGCACACATAAGCACCCACATTTATCACCTATGCTCATAAACACCCATCCGTACACACACACACACACATAGATTACCCCCCCCACACACATACACAAAACACACACACACACACACACACAACCTAAAGTGGTTCCCATAGGGCAAGGGATATGAAACCTTAGGCAATTGCCTGGCTTGATAACAGAGATCTGATATCTCGTCGGAATATCAACTCTCTCTGAGCAAAAGGTGTGGAGATTCCCCAGCTTGGCGCTGTTATTATATGATTTTATTCAAGAATCTGCCCGTCCTTCAGTTAAATGTTGATTACGAGTGCTGAAAACAATGCAACATGATTGTCTGTGGTGTAAATATCCATAATGTGTTTTTGTTTTCTCATTTATCAACCCACAAAAGCCTCATTATTTTTGTATTATGTTCCATTAGGATGCGACTGACAGTTATCTGAAGCATTTGGTTTAAATAATCCGTCTGTCAGTCTGTCAGTCATCCTTTACACTGAGATGGTGTATTGATGTGCACAGGCCCTGTGGTTGAAGTTGAACTATGGGTGTGTTGTTCCCAGGGGAGCTGACAGCATACATTTGCTAGTAAATGTGCCTTGCTGATTAGATGCAGTAGGCATTGCAAAAGTGGTAGAGCTTATTAGCTTGCTGGCAAAGAAGGCATAGGGAGGCGGAAGGAGCTGTGAAGGGGAGTGGCCTAGCCTAGCCTAGCCTAGCCTAGCCTAGCCTAGCCTAGCCAATTAAGGAATCAGTACACCTTCATACTTATATAATAATTATAAAAATAACAATATTAATAATAATATAACATGGTAGGCCATATTAGTGTTGGTGGACTTTCACATTGGCCCTACATAAATGAATGTTGTCATACACAAAAAAAAGGAAATAAGTACAGTGTAAGACCTATTAAATATGTTTTAATATAGAGACCTTATTATAATACATGAATCATTTCCTCAATACAAACTCTTGCATAAACCGTGCTCACTAATCCATGACCTCCTAATAGCTTGATGGTTATCAGGCTATGCGTTAGTACCTCTTATGTTAATTACTATCTTGTTTGCTCTAATTGCATTTGTGTTTTACGGGGGTTAAAACCCTCCAAACATCACCTAAACTCATCATTCACTCACACTGGATCTTTGATGAAGAAAAAATTTGTTAATTCGCCTTTTCCGAGGGCAACTATCAGCACTCCGCTGGAGCTGCAAAGTAAACATGAACGCTGGTAAAAACATGAGCAACCATTGGTGGGATCGACATAGAGCTTTGGGTTTGTTATTATCCACTGTGGGTGGCATCCCGGTTCTCGGGGCAGGTAATTGTGCTAATATGGCAACAAAGCTATAGTACTCAACGTAGCAGTCTTTTTCTCTGTTGCTCCATGGGAAACCACAGGTGGAATTTGAAACACCTTATTACCCTGTGAAATGACACGCTAGTAATTGGCTTTATTTTGCTGAAACTAGCCTTTATAATGGCACTAAGTGCACAGTGCAGTCAATGGCAGCGTTATTTGGCCTGTGATTGGGTCTGTTTTGTAGTCAGCACCAGTCAACCCGAACCAAGGCAGACATCAGAATGTGAGTGGGACCAGAGATGTGAAAAAGGCTCTTGGGTAATTGGACCTTCGGCCCACCCCCACAAATTCACATAATGGTTTGCTCCTGATACAGCAGGAAATGGAGTTAGTCGGGATGAGTACTTTTCACCTGGTTGCGAGACTGGTAAGAATAATCTGGGAGCATGCATGACTTACACAGTTTATATTAAGGGCATTAAGTCAGTTTTTTGACTGATTGTGTTTGACATTAGGTTTATACTAGAGCTGCACGATATATCGTTTAAGCATTGCAATCACGATGTGCGCATGCGCATTGGTCACATCACAGGACATTGCGATATCAAGCAAGGTGAATTAGCTCAAACATGTCACGGCTACAACGTTTCTGCTGCTTGATTCAAAAGGAAAACCTGCACAGTTCTCATTTTCCAGTTTTTTTTAATCAGGCCTTTTAAACTCACATTCGCAAGTAAAAAAAGTGAACGTGAATGAAAAACATTACGTCACAGGTTGCAGTTGTCATCACCGTTAAATGTTCTGCGCAGTGCGCTCGTGAACCACACACTAGATTGAAAATGAGTACAAGGAGTGTTGTTGACATGAGTGAGCTGACATGGGTACCTCAAACAGACTCAATACATTAGCATAGCTGAATTAGCATCATTGCCGCAGTTAGGAGAGCGGTCGACTAGAGAATAATGAAAAAAACAAGCACGTTTCTCGGACATCGCAAAATACAGAGTTCTAGTTGTTTATGTCAGAGTCAAAGCCTGTGAATGCAGCAGCGTCTGCTTTTGTGTAGGACCATGTCCAGGCCTCCCCTCCTGTATGAACAATCTCTCATTCCGTGGATGATATGGTATCGAATGTGTAGCCTTCGGTCAGGTGTGCCGTAGCAAGCAAATCTTTTGTGAAAATTCTGAAAGACGCTGTTATATAGCATTGATCACTGCTGTTACTTTTAACTTAGCCACACCAGTCGATAGTAAGCAATATGTTTAACTGACATTTTCATGTCCAGAACTACTTCAATGAGCACTTGATTACCATCCAGTTAATCTGTGTGTGTGTGTGTGTTGACGTGTGGGGTTGAATAGAGAATGAAACCCCTAAACATACCCTTTGCCTTGTTCTTTACCCAACACCTGCGGTGGTTCACCTCCACCAGTAGCATCAGTTAGCCTTAGCGTACAGTCCACCCATATCTTCAAGAGAGCGTTGAATGGTCCACCCTGGGCCAGGCGTCCTCATTTATTTATGCAGCGTGTTAATCAATTGGCCTACAAGCATAGAGATGGATCCTGGAAAGAAGCCTGCAGCGTTCAGGTTGATACATATTATTGTATTCACAGCCAAAACAAACAACTGTGTAACGTTGTTTAGGAGGCTGTATGTATATACCCCGTTGTCCTGTAGACTACCTTTGGAAGGTATGCTTGTATTGCACATAACTATGTATATTTATGGTACATATAGGTCCTATAAATACATTTAGTTTGGTTGTTTTCACTTTTATACCAGTTTTTAGATATGCAATGTATTGTTGTATTGTTGTTTTCATTGTTATTTGTGTTGGACATTATTGAAAAAAGTGCACACTAATTGCCTGGTTCCCTGTTTTTGTGGGCCAGGTAAGTTGAAATAGTGTTCCACTATGGCTGCCCTGCATTTGTAGTAAATACCATGTCATACTGTTAAACTTCACTGCCAAAGTTGTGCTGCTAGCAGCTAAATAAAGCCACAAAGACTGTATGGGAGCACCAAACAACCCCAACTTACAAAGACAGGGCCATTATGGACAATAGACCTAGAGACACCCACAGCTACGCACACACACACACACACACACACACACACACACACACACACACACACACACACACACACGCACGCACACGCACACGCACACGCACACACACATTAGAGATGAAAGAGGTTTTCTCTTGCTGCGATGATTTTGATAATTAGCATTATGGGTTTCTCATGGCTCAGTCTAAATCTAAACTATACAATGGAGTCAGTTCTCATTGTGGCTGAAATTATGTAACAGGTGGACTCAATTAACAAGCTTATTCAAACGTAGATCTAACTAGACTAAATGTGCAATTATATTATTTTGAAAAGAACCAGCATCAATAGGATTTTTATAAAAAAAAGGCATTTATTGTGTGCAGTTGCTTGTGCAAATAATTCCTCCGATTTACCGTGCTCTAGAGGAATTTAAGAATCCATATGCCTAGTTGTATAGCACCATATAGAGCCTCACCTATGCACAAATGGCAGAGAGAGGCTAATTGCGGGGCTTCTGTTCTTCATATTATTTGCGTTTCTGTTCCTGGTGTGAGCATTAGTCAGCGCTATGATGTGTGGAGCTAATCGGATTATTAAGCTTCTTCAGCTTTTGCTCTTAAAGCAAATTCAGTGTTTGTGTGTGTGTGTGTGTGTATGTGCATGTATGCTTGTGTATTTTTGTATGTGTGGTTGTGTGTGTGTGTGTGTGTGTGTGGGTGGGTGTGCGTGCGTATGTGTGCCTGCTTGGAATAAAACCAAACATGTGTAGCGATAAAGGGATGCGGTTCCCGTTCCCGTGGTAATCAGCATTGTAACAAAGCGGCGGATGACGCATTGGAAGGGACATTTTGAATCATGTGACCACTGATCCAATGAGAGGGAGGCCTGTTCAGCGACAATGAGCACAAATACATGAGCAGACATTGGGGGAATAAAAAAATAAAAAAAGGTTGTTTATTACCAACTTCAATCACCCTTTTAGTCCACTTTTGAGTACTAGAGCATGTGTATGTATATGTTAGTATGTTTAAGAGTGTGTGTGGGTGTGTGTGTGTGTTTGTGTGTGCGTGAGTGTGTGTGTGCGTGTTTGTGTGTTTGGACGTGCGTGTGTGTGCGTGTGTGCGTGTGTATGTCTGGGCTTGTGCGTAGGACCACCTTACTGCTGTACAGCCCCAGAGTGTTGCAGGTGGATGCCCGCATCTCTCCCTTTGCACTCCAAACACATTCTCAGCTGGCTTCTCCTCTCCATATGAAAGTCTCCGCTGGCTCTGTCAGGCAACAGAGAGAGAAGACAGGGGAGAAATACTACACAGTGCATTGAACAAAATATGCAATTACATTCAGCGTGGATAGAATAAAAAAATAATAAAACTATCATCTGATATGACCGATTACACGAGCGAATTAATGAATGAATGAATGAATGCACGAGGGAAACATATTATTTAATGACCTAATGGAAAGATAATGGTGAGCATTATGCTGGTAACTAGCATGGCAGGCTGGAACTTACAGGGAAACCTGAGAAACTGGAAGAAGAAGAGCGTCTGCTCTGTCGGCTTTAGTTGTCAGGGAAGGAAGGCAATAACAACATAACAATAGAGTATGTTGTAGTAGCTTTGTGCTCGCACACACACACACGCAGGCACACACACACACACACACACACACACTCACACCTCATAAACAGTTAGAGTCTACGTGATGTAGAGGGTTGCAACCCTCCCGTTTCACCCCTTTCCTAACCCGCATCTCTCATTCCCCATCCCTTGGCAGTCACGTATTTATACAAACACACACACACCCCCAGGCACACACACACACACACACACACACACACACACACACACACACACACACAGGTTACTGTCAAGGAGATGGGAAACATATATAGGCAGAGCACATAATGTCCTTAGAGCATGTCTATGTGATGTGTATTTTTATTCCATAGTAACATACACGCACACACACGCACACACACACGCGCACACACACAAACACACACGCACCAACGCACGTACACATGCAAATAAATGGTACAACCCGCCCTTCCTTTGCTCTCTCAGGTCTCTGGACCAATTTCGACCGTAACAGCGTGTAGCGGTGCCGAAACACTTTAGTGAATAGCGCTTAAGAAGCAGTGATCATTTTTCACTACTTTGCCCGGTGCGAATGCCAAACTTCTCCCCAATAAGCCGAGTTGCTCTCCGATGAGAAGTTTTGGGAACACTATGCCTCCATGTCTTGGATTTGTATAAGGCACTTAATCGACTAGTCTGTCTAATACTTTGCTTTGCTTTCCATCGCATCGCGGGCGGAAATCCGCAGAGACTCGTCATTAAAACACTCCAATGGGGGCCCCGAGCCTCTGCCAACACACGGCTGCAGAATGGAAGTGTGGATATTATCATATATCTGTGGAACTGCACGGCCGCATGATGGATCCCCCTATGGTGGATATTTTTGTGCCCTAGCCGTGTTCACACAGGCTCCTCTGGCTGGAGGAAGGTGTATTCTGTGGGGGTTCTCTCGAGGGAGCTCCGCCCAGCCTACACTGAGACAAATGTATTCACTGCAGCTATTTTCTGTCATTTTCTTGTTGTCACAGTGTTCCTTCCCTCCCCCTTTTGCTCGTAACTATCTCTTTCTCTCCTGTGTTTCCATTCCTTGACTCTGACCCACCCCCCCCCACCCCATACACACACACACACACACACACACACACACACATGCACGCAAGCACTTGCACACACACACACCCACACCGAGATGCACACGAACACCAACCCACACACAGACGCACACACCCGCGCGCGCGCTCGCACACGCACACGCACACCCACACCGGCATGCACACGAACACCCACCCACACACACACACACACACACACACACACGCACACGCACGCACACACCCACACCGACATGCACACGAACACCCACCCACCCACACACACACACAGACACATACACACTCTCCCTAAAGGTAAACACTGCCAAAAGCCACAGAACAACTGTCACCCGAGGCAGTTGGTTTTCTTTCCCCGCCTGCACCAAAAGCGCTCCCATCCATCTTGACGCCCACTGCAACCACTGTTCCCTGCTCTGCCGCCTCAGCTGCCCAAATTCCAGCCGCTGTGATTGGACATTGCTTTAAATGAGGTCAATGTGTGGGAAATCAAAGCTGCTCTGGGTCATTTTTGGCAGATTTCTACCACACTTTTTAGTTTATTAGTCTTGTTTATTACATTTATTTGTCAGAGCCCATATACAAAAACATTCATCTCGCACAAGGAGAAGATTTTTTTTGTACCAGATAAGCCACCAGCTAATTTCCAATTGCAGTCCCAGGGTGAATTTATGGAAAAATAAGTTTCCATATATTCCAAAGAAATTATTTTATTTCTTTAGAAAGTGCATGATTTGTTCTTTATGTATACAGTATATGTAGTATATGTTTATACATATGCAATGTATTTACCAGTTGTATGTAGGGGGGGTCAGTGCTGTAGCTGACGGACAGCTTACGGTCACCATGGTCACTAATGCAGGCCAACACAGGTGACTTAATGGCTCCCTCTCAGTGTTGTTGTTTCTTTCACAAAACAACCCAAATAACTAAAACAATACAAACAACAAAATGAATTAGGTCGGATTAATTATGACATTGGTATAAAAAATGCTATTTGAATGAAGTATTATTATTATAATTATAATTATTACAAATATATATTTATATTTTCAATTTTTTATTTTGATTATTATCATTGATATTTTGGAAGCTTTTTTGACTGAGGAATGAGCTGGGCCTGTATACAGTATATGTATACATTTATACTTGGGATGTATCCCACGTATAACAGATGCTCAGTGTTTTGTTTGCGTGTGCGTGTGTGCGTGTGCTTTCACTGCAGGTCACACCCTATTACCCCATGCTAATCTAACCCAAACACTGTGGGCACCATCTTCTATCTGCTCTGGCATCCACTGATCGTGCCTCATTCTCCCGCCTCCCTGCGGTGCCGGTGGTTTGCTCCGGCCCTGTGAACATCATCCTTCATGCTCGCTGTGCAGGCCAATGTGAGGGTGGGGGGGGGGGGATCCAATATTTTAATGTTCTGCTTTGTTGACCTTACGTATAATAGAGCGTAACCGTGGCTGAAGGAGGGGTCACGGGGCCGCGCCCGCGCGTGTGTGTGTGTGTGTGTGTGTGTGTGTTTGGTGGGGAGGCTCATCAAGTGAATAAAGAGCACGTCCTGGAGGAGAGCAGCGCTCAACGGGGATCATAAACCCTGGACACGGATATTTGAACACATTGAACTCTAACTGGCCTTGCTCAGACAAGGACACACGCCTCCCCCACCCCCCACCCCCACCCTCGTTCGCGGACAGAGGAGGAAAAATAGAAACTATTGATTTTTCTCGGTGTTTAATGTGATTGCTTTAGCGTGGTGTTTTTGTTAGCATTTATAAATCAAAGCCCAGCTTTTTTTCTGTTTTTCTCCCTTTTCTTTCGTGGCCTTTCAGACGTTCTTTTCAGTTTGTTTTCTATTTTTCTTTCTTTCATTCTCTTTTTCTTGCTTTAACATCTTTCTCTCTTTATGTATGGAGGTGTTATTTGAGTAGCAATATTTGCCTGC
>JAOPJO010000054.1:20611623-20619684 GCA_027123675.1 Molva macrophthalma | reverse complement strand
CCCCCCTTCCCCCTCTCCCTCCCCACCATCACCTCCACTGAAAGTTTCATTTTGTCACCAATCGATATGCACATCCCCCATCCGTCTCCGCACCATTGATTGCGTATTAGGCCGAGCCATCTGCCTCACTCATGAGCAATCACTGCCAAGATTAGGGCCCGTACCGTGTGGATCTCCACCTCCATTGCTATTGACACGCCTTGGTTTCTTGTTTTGCTTCTGCTTTCTCTTCCTTTTTTTTACGGTCACCTTTTTGGTTTGGTCCGTTCCCATGGCGACCACGAAGGGGCGTCGTCGGGCAGCACCGACCTGCTGCCGGCACCGGGCGCATCCACCAACTGGACCGCCTCCCTGGTGACGGACAGCGGGCGCGACAGCGACCTCATCTTCCGCTTCGACGGGCGCCAGGCGGCCAAGGTCCCCGACTGGCTGGTCCCCCAGAACCTCACGGACCAGTTCACCATTGCCACCTGGATGAAGCACGGGCCCAGCCCGGGCCTGAGGGCCGAGAAGGAGACGCTGCTGTGTAACTCGGACAAGACCGGTGAGAGCCTGGAACCCCAGATGGCCAATGTCTGACCACAGTGTGTCCCAAACCAATCAAATCCGACTACTGAGAGAATTCTGTCCAAACCCAACCTTTCCAAATTCAAAAAGTAACCCGACATTTCAAATAGGCTATGGGGGCCTATTCTTCATGTCAATTCTATAGCCTTATAGCCTGAAGAATTAGGCCTACTTACTATTTTATTACCACAAACAGTCTCTCCCCAAAGAATGTAACAATGCCACTGGGCCAACACACTCCCTTCCCAGCAACACCGTGTACAATTAATCCCATGGCACACGTTGAATTCCTAAAACAGGTCAAATAAAAAAAATTAATGTTTTTTTTTTTTCATAATAATTTAATATCATCACTAAACGACAATGCTGGTCCGTACATTGTGTAAAGGTTTGATTTAATTAAGAAGAGGAAGGCCAGGGGAGCTCTTCTGGATGAGGGAACACTGTCTGTGGTCTGTTGATGTTTATTAAATCACCAACCCGTGAATGGTAGTAGGTTGCTGATTTTATTGTCTTCAGGCCTTGTTTAAATATTAAATAGGCCTGTTAAATAGCAGCATTATTCTTTATTAAAACCACAGCCCTCGTCTGCCTGCTCTCCCTGATCGTGTTGGGGTTTGGGGAGGACTCTCATTTAATTTAATAAAAGTAATACACCATTATAAAAGCATCAAATCTTTAAACCTGACCGGAAATTCAAATGTGACCAGGATCCGACTAGTATATGAGAAAAAAATGGGACAACCATCTCCAGGTACTCATTCATACTTGTACCCCTGGGAACTGCCTAGGGGGCTAGGGGGAAAGGTTTGAGTTCAGATAACAACAGTCTGCACCCTATCAGCACATCCAATGCTAAGATGCCTTAATGCCTACAGCTATCTCAAAGGTGCCGTGTGTCAAATGAAGTGGCTTCTGGCAGAATGGACTTGGCAGAAATGGAATGAAATATTCATAAGTGTGTTTTCATTTGTGTATGTCCCATGAAAATTAGAACCGTTGTGTTTTCGTTACGTTAGAATGGGCCCTTTATATCTACGTGGGGAGCGGGTCCTCTCCCACGGAGCCCTCCATGTTGCACCGCCATGTTTCTACAGCGGCTTAGAATTAATAAACGGCTCTAGAGAGGATGTGTATTTAATTTTTAATCATAATCGCTGTCTTAAACTTAAAGTGCTGTCCCTGAAATGAGGATCCGGGTGTCCCTCCACAGAGATGAACCGCCACCACTACTCCCTGTACGTCCACAACTGCAGACTGGTGTTCCTGCTGCGCAGAGACTTCACCCAGGTGGACACTTTCAGACCAGCCGAGTTCCACTGGAAGCTGGAGCAGGTGGGTGGGTGGAGGCGTGGTGGAGGTGTGTGGGGGCGTGTGGAGGGCCACACCGGTCAACGGGCAGCGTCTTGGAGTGACAGATTGAATTCAATTAAGTTTGTATGTTTGTCTGTTTTGTCTGTGTGTGTGTGTGTGTGTGTGTGTGTGTGTGTGTGTGTGTGTGTGTGTGAGCTTGTGCGTTTGTTCCCATCACTTTTGTACACGTTACCATAGTTACAATCGCAATCAGAGGCGTATCTGGCAATACTGTCCACCGAGGGTAGATAGATAGACAGATAGATAGATATACTTTATTAATCCCCCAGAGGGGAAATTCCTTTGTTACAGCGCACAGCAGCAGTGGAAAACAATGCAATACAATAAAAATACAAAGTAGTACTAAGGAAAAGAAATAGATGCTAAAGTAAATGCTAAAGTAGGGACAAACATAACAAACAGGACAAACAGTATAAACAGTATAAATTATAAAGTGGCCTAGTGCCAGTACTTCACAGTATGTTAAAGTGCGTAACTGCAATATACTGTATGTATACAGGTATATATATATATACATGCATACACATATATGCACACATACATCAACACATACACACGCACATGCATATGCGCACATCAGGCGCTGTTGTACAGCCTAATAGCTGCCGGCACAAAGGAGCACTTGAAGCGCTCCGTCTTGCACCTGGGGGAAATTAATCTGTGGCTGAAGGTGGTCCCCATCTGAGGCTGAAGGTGGTCCCCATCTGAGGCTGAAGGTGCTCCCCATCTGAGGCTGAAGGTGCTCCCCATCTGAGGCTGAAGGTGCTCCCTATCTGCCACAGTTCAACATAGAGGGGGTGGGAGAGGTTACCCAGGATGCACTTGAATTTCTCCCTCATCCTCCTCTCCACCACTGTTTCCAGACAGTCCAGCTCCAGCCCAACAACAGAGCTGGCCTTCCTCACCAGCTTGTTGAGTTGTTTAGTCTCCCCCACCTTGCTGCCACCTCCCCAGCACACCCCAGCAAACAACAGTGTGCTGGCTACCACAGACTGGTTAAACATCTTCAATACCCTGCTGTACACGTCGAAGGAAGCTGAGCCTCCTGAGGAAGAAGAGTCTGCTCTGACTCTTCCGGTAGAGGGCCTCAGTGTTGTCTGGCCAGTCCAGTTTATTGTTTATGCGTACTCCAAGGAACTTGTATGAGTCCACTATCTCTATTTCCTCCCCCTGGATGGTAATAGGGGTTGGGGCCTTCCTGCTCCGTCGGAAGTCCACCACCAGCTCCTTGGTCTTGCTGATGTTGAGCTGGAGGAGGTTCTCCTCGGACCAACTGACAAACCCTCCATCACACCTCTGTACTCGTCCTCCCTGTCCTCACTGATGCAGCCCACGATGGAGGAGTCATCGGAGAACTTCTGTAGGTGGCACGCTCCAGAGTTGAAGCTGAAGTCAGAGGTGTAGATGGTGAAAAGAAAAGGTGAAAGTACGGTTCCTTGGGGTGCGCCAGTATTGCTCATCACCACATCTGACAGGCTGCCCTGCAGCCGGACGTACTGTGGCCTGCTGGTGAGGTAGTCTCCAATCCAGGCCACCATGTCGTGGTCTACCTGCATGGCTGAGAGCTTCTTCAGGAGCAGGAGAGGCTGGATGGTGTTGAACGCACTAGAGAAGTCAAAGAACACGACTCTCACTGTGCTCCCCGGCCGCTCCAGGTGTGAGTAAGCCCTGTGCAGCAGGTAGATGATGGCGTCGTCCACGCTGAGTTGGGCCTGGTACGTGAACTGCAGTGTGTTCATGGAGCCGTACACCAGGGGGCTAAGGTGCTGCAGGGTGAGGGTGAGTGAGGGTGATTCACTAGCTGTCACTTTATTGTTCACTTTAAGTGTGAGCAAAAGTTGGTGAGACAGGGTCTGTTTGTCATGAAATGTATCTCTATGGTCACTCAACATATGCTACTGCCTGTATTGATGCGGTATGGAGGAGCAGAGTTCTGTATTGTGTTCATATGTAGCAGGTGTTTGAACTGAAAATGTGAGGCTTTTCAGATGCTACACCTCCACTTGGTTGTAAAGCTAACCTTGAGCATCTCTTTGTGTCTCAGCAGTCGTGTGTGTGTGTGTGTGTGCGTGTGTGAATGTGTGGGTGTATGTGCGTGTCTGCCAGGCTGTGTGTGTGTGTGTGTGTGCGTGCGTGTATGTCTGCGTGGGTCGCCAGTAGTCTTCAGATAGAGGAATCTTTCTTCGGGGTCATATGGGTCACTGTCAAGTCTCAGAACGCCACACTCCACTGGCGAGGGTGTCTGATTGGTGGATAGCAGTGTGCAGCTGAGCCCGTGGGTGGAGGGCCAAAACCTATGGCTAATTTGATCCTCCAGATCACTGAACTCGATTGGAGGAGAACACAAGGGGTCCTCCCTCCTAACTCCTGATTGCACATATGAGTCACAGTTTCATCGCTTTCTTTCAATCTTTCTGACTTTTTTTCTTTCTTTCCTCCTTTAGTACTTGAAGGAGTTGTGGGAGAGTCTCCCTGGAGACGTGAGGCAGCACGGGTTAACCGGCTCAGCTCTTGTATCTCTCAGACGTTTATAGTGTTCCAAAGTCTATTTTACTTGCTCTGCTCTTTTGCTTCATTCAAGGTTTCTGTTTTAACTATCGTTGTGACCTCCACTGTTCATTTGAATTAAAATTCCAATCTTAGATAATGCAATAATGGCATCAAACTTTGCCCAAATCCAATTTAGAGAAAATATACTCAACTATTACCTCTAAGATTCTTCCTCTCTATTTTTCTCTCTCCCACTGTCTCTCTTTCTGAATAATTATTATTATCCCTCAGAGATCCCCAAGTGTATCTTGTTATTTAAAATGTAAGTGAATTAAGTAAAGGTCTGGTATATTGAAGTATGCTTTTGTTGTGTGTGTCTGTGTTTGTGTGTTTGTGTGTTTGTGTGTGCATGTGTGTGTGCATTTGTGAGTGTGTATATGTACGTGTGTGTGTATGTGTGGTTGTGTGTGTGTGTGTGCGTGTGTGTGCATGCGTGCATGCTTGTTTATTGTTGTCAGAGAAAACAGATCTTAATTATGCTGCATTCCGTGTTTTTCTTTTTCATCAAAGTGTGAGATTTACCGAGAGAAATCTCTTCACGTGGGAGTGTGTGTTGATGCTGAAAGGATTTTTTTTGAGTGAGCTAGCACAAAAAAGTCTGACAAGCCATTGTACTTGGAAATAGTCGTTGGTGGGCAGGGCGTTTTGAAGCTTAGCAAACAAAAGCAACCCACCTACTGCAGTGAATTACTCAAAGGCTCGCGACCAAAAGAGGACTGGCCTTCTGTATTTCTAATGTTAAACATCTCCATGGCAACAGTGTAAAAGGCAATATAAAGATGTGTGAGCTTGTGAGTCTGATGCCAGGAAGATTGTGATGTAGTTTCTGACCTGATAAGACCCCCTGTCAGGTTAAGCTGCTGTTATCATTCCATATAATACTTACCGAGCCGAGACACAACACCTGCTTCCTTGTTTACCGCAAATCCCAAGAATATTTTTGTTTACTTGTGTAAAAAGAAATCTAAAGGGAAGCTGGTAAAAAATACATAAATAAAGGATTTCATCCGCAGTCTGGAATTACAGGCAGACCTCTGGTGAAGGTTTATAAATCAATAAAAAATTACCTCCGGCAAGCCAAGCACCAACAAAAAAAAGGTCTGAACTAGAAAGCTACCTGGAATAATAGAGATTCAGTTCATGTTTCCACCGGGAGTGTAAATTGAAGTGAAATTGTCACCTCGGGTAAAGAATCTCTTTTAGGAAAGTTGAGTTGTTTTCTCCAGCAAAGGCAGTTGACAATCTGACTTCCTCCTTGGCTGGCCGAGATCAGGGGTGTATGACAATGCAATCAGAGGAAGGCAGAGGCCTTTGTGAAAGCAAGTGAGGCGAGTGTCAATGTCAATTATTTGTGTTCTGGTTCCGCTACTTCATTGGCGTGTGTGTGTGTGTCTGTCTGTCTGTGTGTGTTCTTGGTAAAACAGTATACAAGTCTACCAAGGGCCATTCGGGAAATGAGGGCTGCGATTCCTCAGCGGATTGGATGAATATAGTGGCCAAACAAAGCTTTTGTTCTCTCGTTGGTCAGTCCAATCAGTAAGGCAGTAACAGAGGGGCTCTTTTATTACAATCCACCCTAAAGGTGGATGGTGGAGGATCGAGGAGGAGGGTTGATGAAGAGGAGGAGGTGGAGGATCAAGGAGAGGTGGAGGATCCCTGAAGAGGAGGAGGTGGAGGATCAAGGAGGAGGTGGGGGGTTGATAAAGAGGAGGAGGTGGAGTATCCATGAAGAGGAGGAGGTAGAGGATCAAGTAGGAGATTGTGGATTGATGAGGAGGTAAAGGAAGTCCCATGAGTTTCCTGTTTAGCTATTTCAGAATCCTCCTGCGGATGCTCTTCTCTTTGGTTTTCTCCACAGGTTTGTCCGTCATCTCATCCCCATCTTCCTCTATCATGTCCATGAGTTCAGTGATCTCATCAGGTTCAGGGAGAGGGGCTTCGACGTCCTTCTCCTGGTTGTGATCACGGCCCTTCTCTTTCGCTTCATGTTCAGTCGAGGTGACGGTGTCCTGCTTGTTTGGTTCAAGGCCAAACGTTTCTCCTCGAACCCAGGCTCCTCAACCTATGGAAACAAGAAATCTATTCTTCAGTCTTTCTTTACTTCTTTTGCACTTAAATTAAAGGGACTACATTTAGGATTTTGACATGCATAAATTGCTTCAATTGTCCAATAAATGAAAGGTTGTAAAATACCTTTCCCGAAATGTATGACATCCCCTTCCCTATTTCTATTATATTTAAACCTGACCGACTTCCTGGAAAAAGGAAGGAATTGATGCCTAATGGCATAAATGTATGTTCTTTCAGAACATTTTAATTTCTACATTTGATGCGCATTGTATCCATTCATGACACTCCCATTGTCTGTTTATAGATAATGTTTATTTATGATTAAAACAAACATTAGTTTATGATTGTTATTGTCTCAACCCATAGAGCTCACACTCCGGTACTCGAGTAGAAATGAGAAGGAATTTCTGATTCTTACACGTAGTCCCTTTAACACTGCTATGACTCATAGCAGTGTTCGACTTTTTTTTCCATATCATTTCCATATCATTTCTAAAACTGTCCTGGACTTTCTGACAACTTTATTTTCAAAAATGATGAAAAAGTATCATCTTATCCTATCTTTACTGAGCTCTCTTTTCCTCTCACATGTTCCAGATGCTCCTCCCCCTGCGGTGAGGGCGAGTCTGGATAGGGGAAGGAACTGGGCGTGACCAGGGTGTGACCCTGGCTCACAGTCGCTTGTTCAACCTCAACCCTATCCACAAACTCATTTTCTCCTCGGAGGAATGTTTCACCATAGCAGAGTTTAGGGTTGCTCACCCTTATCTCTGTCTTATCTCTCAATAACTTGCCAAACTCAAAAAAATACTGCTGCACTCTCTAACCCTCTTTTCACCACGTAATTCTCCCAGCTCTGACCCTCAAATCCCCACTGAGGATAAACAGGACTTTCAGCTGCTCATGTGGAACAGACTTCTGATAACAAAGAAGTCCACTGTCATGCTGTCACAGCAAGTGACTGCAACATGACATAGCTTAATTCAAACCAATACAACTGTGTCGTAAACAAAACAGGGCACCCCCCGTGCGTTTGCATTTAGGGGATTGCACATATATGTGTATTGCGTTGTATTGTATGTCTGGAGTGTCTTTGCACCTACTTGTTTTCAGAGGTGGTTGAAGCACTACACACGGTGTAGGCTGGTGTGCAAGCGGTTTAAAATAGAGAAAGACATATCTCTAGGGACTCTCCGCCTCTTTGTTCTGCTGTCCCATCTGTCAACTGCTGCTTGATCAGCTGTCGATGATTCCCAATATGTGAAATCTAGAGTAAAAGGTCTGCTGACAGGTCTGCTGAAAACGTTGTTGAGAGTTGAAGATCTTTACTATTTTTTCAAATGCACTGAGAAAAGGGAAAATTCTTACGTATGAAAAAAAACCAATAACTGTTAAATACAGAAATGTATTAATCATATGTCGTGTATCGTCTTTTATCATTAATTTCAAGGTATTTCATCAAGCAATTGATGTAATTTGATTTAAATCACACCAATGCAG
>JAOPJO010000054.1:20504217-20518510 GCA_027123675.1 Molva macrophthalma | reverse complement strand
ACACACACACACACACACACACACACACACACACACACACACACACACACACACACACACACACACACACACTTCATGGTGACGCAATGCAAACGTTTAAGTGCCAATTGAGCCATCGTCAGCCTCTGAATTTTGCGTTAGGTTAACGACACAACCCCAATTAGATGCAACAGGGAGGTTAGTACTCCCGAGCCACAGAAAGCATAAGCAACCCAACGTAGCGTTTACATATACGATATCACGTAAATGTAGGCGCAGTCCTACAGTTGCAAGCTGAAATTGGCACTAGAGTCGAAGCAACATTATATTAAACAACGTTGTGTTGACTATAGCCAAATCAACTTGCGTATTTTAGTAGTCTAGATAGTCTAGCCTAGATAGTATATGTTGGACAGCAGGCGCAAAGACTTGTTTAGCTTCAGGTGAGACGGCACAAAGTGTAGCATATATTGTGTTGCATATTAAGGACAGTCGGGTAGTTGGGCATGAGGTTGCGGATTGCTGCGTCTTGGCATTCAGATTGCCGGTTATAAGTCATCAACATGAGCTTTAGTAAACTGCATTATAGAAATGGGTCAGGGTATTCACATAGGACGTTTATTTATTATGGGAGTTAATCATTTGACCTTGAGATGTCAATTGATGAGGGCCCTCCATGGTACATAGAGGGAAGCAAAAAAATAAAAACAGCCCAACAAGGAATGGGTTCAGCCTCAGTTGTGTAACATCACACACAAATGCTGACACACACACACACATACAAAAGAGTAAATTTGATGATTGACCTGGTCATCCATCCTGGATTGCAAAAGGGACACGACAATACAACAATAACAGATAAAGAACACATACAATTGCTGGAAGCAATGTAAAAGTGCATAAATAATGACGACAGCTTGATGGAGAAGCAAATGACTTTTGGGAAGACTGGCTTATGCATTTAACTTAACGTCACATAAAAATGCCACAACGACCCGTCATTTGTAGAAATACTTTATCATTATAAAGCATGTCCTATAGCTGCAAGTGTAACTACATTACATTTTCAACATTGTCAGTCAATTTTTGTATGTTTCACAAATTGGTCAGTTAATGGTTTTAGTTAATGGCTTATTAGTAATTATGTTTTTCTTTCCTTCTTAGATTCCAGTAGCTTAGCTAACTGCTGCCTGCTGGCGAAGCTCAGACTCCACGACACTCACACTCCATGTTAAGATGCCAGGTCTGAACACTGCCTTTTAAACTGATATTTTATTCTATATTTGATGAGGTATAATCACAGAACTATGCAGTTTTGAACTATGCATTAAACATCAGGTAAGTGTAGGGACACCTACACGTCTCGACCATGCGGCTAGCAACTGGCACATCGTAAGGGACAGGGGTGTTGAGAATGAACCGCAGAGCAAGTTACTGGTCCGTGAGTTTGCTTAGCACTTATTGGACAATCGATAAAGGCTCCCTTGAGTGAAAGCAGCGACCACACACACACAACTCACCTTGTGTTGAGCACTGGGACTTCTGAGCAACCACAACCCTACAACCATTGTGCTTTTCTACTCGATTGACCCCCCCCCCCCCTCCATGAAGGGAAAACCGCAGGGCCAGTGGCCCCTAGCCTGCACCCCTAGCCGCATTATCAATGCAGGGTAACTTCACTGCAACGGCCATTCAAGTTACTGAGTCCAACATGCGGACAAAAGAAAGCAAAATATTCTGAAAGGCCCCCTAAGGCCAAAGACGACATCTTAATTATCAAATTTCAAGAAAATCTGGTTTGGTTTGCTGCCACTATTAATTCCTTACTCCACACTTAATTCCTGCTCAGTGTCAGCAATGAGATGACTTTGACTTATTTTTATTAGTATTGGAGTTTTTTTAACTTCATTTATTGGCTTCTGCCCGGTTCACAATATCACAATTAAATGTACTTTTCGGTACAGTAATGTGGCCACTATAACCCCAGAGAGAGGGAGGGGGGGTGGTCAAATTATAAAGTTTTCAAAAGCAACAAGAAGTTTGGTGGGTCCACCTCAGCCATTGCCCAACAACTTTACTTTGTTTTACGCTGCCCATGGGAACAGAGAGCGACATATCCCCCATTTATAAACCAGCCAACTGATCTCAGTAAGACACAGGGTGAGCCCACCGCTCGTCTATCTGAAGATGGGGTCTCGCTTCTTCGCACAACGTTCTATACGGGAGTTTGTTCTCTCTCTCTCTCGCTCTCTTTTTCTCGATTTCGCTCTTCGAAATGGGGAGGGGGCGGGGTTACACAAACATGAATGAATGACTAAGCCGTTTGTTTGTTTCTGGTCATGGTGGTTGTTGTTGTTGTTGTTGTTGTTGTTGTTGTTGTTGTTGTTGTTGTTTAACCGTTGAGGAGGTAGACCACCAACTCGTAGGTGCACATCATGATGGCGGTGTTGGGGATCTGCCGCACCAGGTGGGTGGTGAGGCCGCGGTACAGCGCACGGAAGCCCTCCTCCCTGGGCACCGTGGTAAGAGTCTGGAAGAAGGAGCGGTACTTGGTGCCTTCCTCCCGTAGCCGGGTGCGGATCACTTCTGCAGAAGGAACATAAGCGACAGGAGGAAAGGATTCAGGGGCTTATTATGGCTTTCTCTCTCCCTGGTTCAAATCAGTTTCAAACATAAATCGGAAAATGCACAATTCAATATCATGTTTTATGTTATCCTACATAAACCTCCAAAGACAAAAACATGAACTTTCCCAAACTTTTGTATAACTTATTCCATGTTTTTCAGGTATTGCTATTATTGTAAATGATCAGTCACATCTGCTAAAGTGGGAGCCAGGATGATCTTACCGTGAGGATAGGCAATGGACGTGGCGCAGGTCTTGGAGGTAGCGGCGGCGAGCATCATGCCAACAAAGTCTGAGGCGTCCTTGGACGCCTCCTCCTCGTCCTCCATGTGGTGGGCGGCCTTGGCCTCCAGGAGGCGCCGCTTGATGCTCTCGTAGATCACAAAGTGGATCACAGTCTCTGAGATGCCGGCGTAGGACGCCGACATGCCGCGGTAGAAGCCTCGCAGGCCGTCCGCGCGGTACACCCGCCGCATGCACTCAAACGCACTCATCTGCTGCTCCCCGCGGTTCCTGAGGGACGGCACGGAAGCATGCGCGTTAAGAAGACAACTTTAGTGTGACAGCTTTGTGGATGACCATTGAAGTATTGAAGAACTATCCTGTGTCGTTTCTCCCACTTTTCTTCAACCATAGACTTGGGCTGGGACAATACATTACGTCTCATATTGAATACAAAGTACTAACACAGAGAGTACTGGATAAACAAAATGGTCCCAACAGAGCCTACCTGGCGTCCAGCTGCAGCCGAGTCTTTATGAGCCAGATGGGGTTGGTGGCTGTGATGGCCGTGAAGCCTGGAGACAGGGAGGAAGCGGATCACATAACCATACCCGAGACTGCTTAAAAAACTGATAAAGACTTAAATAAAGTCTTTAAATAAAGAGCTACCAGTCGGAAAACAACTTTACCTACTAGTCAACTGTTATAGATGAGATGTGTATATATTCTTTATGCTGCATTCCTGAACTTTAGTTGGCCAGGAAAACAGTGGGGAATTAAAAATGGAGATGTGTAGCTGGTGTAAAGACTAGTAAGGCAGCTTGGAGAGAAAAAGGAGGAGAGATAAACTATTCAACTTGGCCGCTGACAGACATTGAAAGACCCGTGAACTGTGCATCTGATGACTGGTGTGGCAAAAGAAAGAAAGAAAGAAAGAAAGAAAGAAAGAAAGAAAGAAAGAGGAAGACTGATAGGGGAATAAGGAGAAGAGGTAGAAGAAATAGAAGAAGCACAGCTCTGTGGTGAGTACTCACGCAGACCCGAGCTACTCTCCTCACAGATGCAGCACCTCACAGAGACCCCAGGTGGAGAGTAGGGGAGTAGGGGTCTCTGTGCCCTTGTGCCAGAGAAGAGCTACGGTAGAGCAAAGGCCTAAAACAGACACAGGCTTGTGTTGTGTGGCACACTGACCGGCATGCAAGCCCCTCAACGTACCCAGATACACCCCCCACCATCACCACCAGCATTATATAAAATACACCATCAACGTACAAACAGCATCCACAGGATTCAATGCACCAGAGTCAAGCTCACTGTGGAACAAATGTTGGTGGAATAAAGACATGGTTTGTCCTTCATTTCAACCAATAAACAGAACACCCCCCCTCCCCAATAGAGAATTGGAAACTTGCATGTCCTGTACAACCTTATGTGCGAGTGTAGGCTCCAATGCAAGCTATATCTGCGCTAGTCTGATTTTAGCCCCGGGTTAACGTTCATGATGTTTGGGGCCCATTTTAAGTGAGAGTATGCGTGCCGTCTGTATCGCGTATCAGAGGGCCTTTGGCAAACAGATGGGCTGGGTGTCTTGTTGGCCCATAAACACCTCAACAGGCTTAGGATTACAGGTAACTCAGAACCACCCATAATCAGGTCTCCTTGTGAGCCTGCAGCGAATAGAGTTGGCCCCTAGGGGGAGACGTTAGGGTGGGAAATCATGACGTTGATGGTGTCAGCTGCTAGGATTTGTGTTGTGGTGCACCAAACACCAAACACGTGGTCAAGCTGTCTCAGTGACATACACTCATACAATCAGGAGTATAGGTTTCTGGACTGAACTATGAGATTGTTGCTACAATTGGTTGCAGAACATTGCAGAAAGCCGGCAGCAATCAATCAATTAAATCGATTTGAGAGGTTTTTCTATATATGTCACTAGTTCTTAGGAACATGGCTGGATGTTAAATAGCTACAGAGTGTGGATGATGTAGGACCAATGCTCTTTACACCGGCTTAAATGCAAATCAATACACATCATGAAGTTGATTACCTGCCAGGCCAGCAGATACCATGTGCACCTGCGTAGAGTCGGGCTCCAGTATTCCATTCAGCCTCTCTTTGGCGCTGGAGTATGCAGCGAAGTAAATGGCTCTGTTGGAAATGAATGTAATTACACATAAAAGTCAGACATTAGCAACATGTTTCCAAATGCCATGCTATGTTCCGTAGTACAACGGCTCATTAGACTGAGTCTTTTTATGTAAATCAGAATAAATAACTCACCCACCATCGCTTGTCATGCCGCTACTTAATACATGACAACCATATTATCCCTGTGACAAGCTAAAACTTACCATTTCAACAGACCCTTATTGAGCAAAGCATCAAATTCCCAATGGGACAATGGGTAAGTAAAGTAAAAGTAGGAGGGCAGACTGGTTTTCACTGATTTAATTGAAACATGCAGGGACATGCACGGATGCTGTGTTGGCTAAAGCAGATGCAACTCTTGCAGCCTGACCCCCCCCCCCCCCTTTTTTTTTTGTAAATAGGTTCAAGTTCAACATGTTTCTGACAAACACACAACACCACTAAAAAAATGATCAGTCTCTTTGTAAGAAAGTAGAGGTTGTCAACTTGGTGGTTTTCTCTATGTTTTTCAGGGTTAATGTCAAATTTAAGGGAAGACCAGGGCATGTTTACACTGCAGAGGCCCTGTGTCAGCATTCATTAGCCCAGAACGCAAACACTCTACACATGCCTAGCGCCAGCACTAGCTCAATATAGCATTAGTCACCACCCAGCACCATTAGGCACAACTTTGCCAACATTATCATCTGGAGGCAAATTAGCATTAGCTGAAATTTTGCACGCCAGGTGAGCAACACTGACACACTGACTGACTTTCCACTCCATCAAACCATTTTCTATTCCATGAGAGTGAGCGTCAATGTTATGTACCCTGGTTTGATCCGCTCAGCAGATGTCATTCAGAACCCCATTGGCTCGAAGTATAAAAGTATTCTACAGTTGAGCATTGAGGGCATTGCTGGCTTGTCAAGGTAAATGGAGTCCATTAATAAGCATGCATGATTGACTTGTCCCAAGGTACATGCATTACACTAAAGGCCTACAGAGACTTTTGGAGTACTGGCAAGTCCTGTAGTCTAATCTAAAAGCATGATAAGGAAGGGTATGCAAAATAATGATTTGAAAAAACACTAGGAATGCCTAATTCCTAGTGTCAAATATGATGTGTGTGGGTATTCAACCGGATCAGAAATTGGGCACATCTTTGGTAGATTTTTGGACAACTGTCAAATTTTTACTCGTCCTGATGTCGGTGTTGTCATGAATCAAACAAATGCCTGAACAGTGGAAAGGTAGTAAGTAAGTATAGTACGTAGAGAATAAAGTGTTAGCGGCATAAGCCTCTTTGACCCCTTCAACTTCTCTATTGAGCCTAGTAACCACTCTATCTAGAGCCAGAACTACGTTGAGTCATATAGGTTGGGATTTTGGTGTCTCAGTCTCGAAATGCAACCAGCACCTAGTTCCATCAAGGCCACCAGTCTAGTCCGCTGCATAACAAGTGCAATGAAGTGATGGCCAGATGGTTAAATCCATTCCATATTAACAGAACTTCTTCAATCCAATCATCTGGCATCACACAAGCCTAATTAGAAAACATGATCTATTTTGTCCACATCATTGCAATTTTGAACAGAAAAGGCTTGAATTGCTTTTGAACTGAAAGACATTCTTGACACTTTTTGCACTCTTACCTAGATGGGGCAACACCCACCAGGTTGGGTCCCAACCCCCGAAACAGCGAGCGAGGTCCCTCTTTCTCCAAGATCAACCTGAAAACACAAGAACACAATGTCACTGTTCAAGCCTGACACACCCATCTGCCCATGGAAAGGCATTCAAACTCTGTGTCCGACACAGAATTCTTTCTATGTGGCATTCTTTGTATGTATTTCAACAAAATGAATTAAATATTTTACAGCATGCAATATGAAACTGCATTATGCATATAGGCAGCAGAAGTTTGTGTTACGTCATGTAATAGGCTTAAAAGAGCTGTAGGTAAGATTTGAGAGTTGTAAAGAGAGACAGTAGAAGAGAGGAAGATTTTCTCAAAATATACAACCCCAAAAAAGTATCTTCCTTCTTGTCCTTCCCTCCCTACATTTCTCCACCATTGAGACGAGTTGCATTCACACACCTGTGATTGACAGGCAAGATGGATTCCCCAAACCTATCAGGCAAGAGATGCCCTGATTGGTCAGAAATTAGCTAGGGGCGGTCTGAGGTCTAAATTGCAGAGGCAGGCAATCAACCAGGATAGATATTCTCACAGAGCATTTTACTGACGAATAGCTGACGGATGGTATGGCATTTCTTAAAGATTATACTCCAATTACAGCTCTTAAATCTTACCAATAGCAACTTGGAGGGAAATTATTTGGATTCTTTATGTAAAAAATCTAAGTTATGCAACATTTCGGTATCCATTAATTCAATAAATAATGAATAAATGAAGTCAAGTTATTGGCTGTATTGAATGCTCACTTGTGCCATCGTTTGTAATGTTACACATTTTCTTTCTGTGTGTACCATAATGTCGCCACTAATTAGGATGCAAAAATTCTGGTCATAGCTAGCTCAAGCAAACTCTCTCAAACAGATGTTGCAGAAAATGTTGGCTGGACATGAACTTCATTGCACACCACACCAAACTGTTTTGGGTTATTGGTCAATAGGGCTACTACTGAGAATACTTTCCATTGAACTTAAACAGAACCAGTACAATATGTTGGACCAGTTTCTTACAATAAAAACCTCCCACTTCCCAAAAGGCCAGTGGGAGGGTGCAGGATTGTGTTGCTATGATGGCCTAACAGACTACGGCATTATTTTTTACATGTAAAAGTAAAAAAGTAAAACACCAACACTGAAAGCCAGCTGGATGCATTGTGAAACCTAAAGGATGGGTGTGTGTGGTCAGTGCACAGCTGGCACTTACAAGCGGGCAGTGTAGAGTTGGGTTCCAGGGAGAGATTGGCCTCGCCGTGAGGTTGGCTGTCAGTCCGAGCAACCATGCTAATAACAACTCTGTCTGACAGGGAAAGAGGCCGGAGCCCTCAGCTAATCCTATTCAACGCTGCTGTAGAGTACGAAGATGTGGCAGCACAACAGAGCTTCTACCACTCATAAACATACCCAACGCTCATGGACACTATTAGCATGTATATTACGTTGTCAACATATAATAGCCTAAAGAGTTAACGGTTTAAAAAGGTGCTGTAGACAAGATTCAAGAGCTATTATTAGAGTGTAATTTGTTATAAATGGCATAGCCATCCATCAGCTTTTAGTGAGTGAAATGTTTGGTGAAAATATCTGTTTTGAGTTGAATGCATCTGCCTCTGTATAAGCCAATTTCCGATTCAGACCACTCCCGGCTAATTTCTGACCAACCAGGACATCTCTTCTGTGATTGGCTCAGGGAATCTATCTTTTCTGTCAATCACAGTTGGGTGAATGTAACATTTCTCAATGGCAGAAAACAAAGGGAGCAGAGAGGGAGGGGACATTTCTTTGGTTTAGTTTCAAAATCCTGCTCTCTTCCACGCTTTTCCACTATCTTTCATTACAACTCTCGAATCGTACCTATAGCAGCTTTAAATGTAATTAAACGGAGACCTACTTGAGGCAGTGCAAGGGACCTGGTGGTGACATGCGGGCCACACTTGCCCCGTTGACAGTGCTCAGCTGCACCTCAGACACATAGAGGGTGACGGAGGACGACTGCAGACGTGTCTTCACCACTTCCAGCGGACAGGTCAATATGGCTCCTACTGTACCTCCAGACCTGGAACAGACGGAGTAATGACCTTGTTGCATGGCGATGACCACATTCCATGCAATAACCAATGTTCAATATAGCAGGCCCGCATGATAATTGTACAATCCTTGGGTCATGAGTTTCAAAATAAACAATGTTTTACTGACATAGCAAAAGGGGCATCAATTGACAACTGCTGTCAAATGATCAATGGCTACAAAACGTTGGTGTGTAAGAGAGCGTAATTACTGTATCGAACAAGAGAAAGGTAAAGGTTTTGTTCATGTTAACCTGATGGCCTAGGATTGGCCCCTCTGTTACAGTACATGGAAAAGGCACTACACAGACAGAGCCCAGACCTTTTCAATAAAATCATTAATGCTGTGATTTGCATATTTCTATGAGCAATGATAATGTTTATGATAAACTGGGCAACCCTACAAAAGGTAGAAATACGGGCGGGCAATTCATAGGGCATATTTTTCTGAAAATTATGAGAAGTATGGGGAGCATGCCTATTCATTTGCACACATCATTTTTCATTAAAAATGGGAGATTATGTGTTACCTGACTGGCACATACTTCACTGGATAATGTGCCACACCTTAATGTCAAAACCACTCCTGATAAACCCAAGCCTACAAAAAAGGAAAGCCTACTAACAGTTAAAAAGTTCCTAGTTGTATTTATACATGCATTGAAAAGTGCACCAGAATATACACTAGGCTGAGGTCATCTGAAAAAAAGATAAACTACTCTGTTTGGTAGGACATTGTGTGACTCAAACTTATCAACAGTCACAGTACTGTGGCACTGGTTTGTGGTTCATTTCCAATCATTACAAATGGCAGAGACAGCGGCGGTAACAGATAAGCTCCATCAACGGATTTTGCTAGCAGGCCAGCATTTCATGTCTAGGACAAAAATGATTTAACATGCTGCAGAGAAAGTGCTCTCATGCCTTCTACAGAGAACACTGGATTAGCTTATTATGGCTACTTCTGGATCAGATGTACGGTACCAAACTCCAAGATATTGTACAACATGTTTTTTTACTCTTGACATACGTGCTTAAAACATATTATAAATGACAATCAAATTGATTCTGTGGACAGTGGGCACTCGTTTGGATTTTGCTTAACTGCAAATACGTTGAATATATCTCTACGAATGGTAGGCAACAAAGAAGACTGCATAGACAAGCATAGATAGGTTACAATGCGTAGACAAGCGTGCATTCCTTTTCCAACTGAAACAACGGATGTGATGTTGCATCAGTCAATTCTGCACGACTGGTCTGTATCGATATTGTTATAACTCCGTATAACAGTTTAATCGTGCACCATCATGTTCTATCCTTGAGTGACACGGTTTGCCAGGCTCACTGTATATTTTATTTGACGGCTGAATACTGCAATAAACCAAGATCATTAAGAGCGTATCACAATCAGTTAGGTGTGCAAGTGTCATTGAAACAAAAGCTAAATGACAAGTTTGAAATATTGCTCTATACATAGTACATAGTCATTACGTGCCTTGTCATTATGTTTACTCGTTTAATTTCAGCCGTCAAGCAATTCAATAAGGCACATTTTAACGTGTGGCATTTCTCTACACCTGTGATTGCACATGGACATCAGCCTCCATTAGCAGTGACCGTGTATTTTTCGGTTTACGCAACATGTAGCTTATCGCGTAAATTAATATCAATGACTCAAACTAAATTACAGCATATTTGTTATTGAACGAAACTGGCCAGCAACGCTTCCCCACGCGAAGCGATACGGTGCATTACAAAGCGCGAGCTAACTTGGCTATTGAATATAAATGGGATTTGAACACTTACCCTCCTGCGAAAAGATGAACCAGGGTATCTCTCTGACTCATTGTGTATCATATTCAGGAACCGTCCAGACGACCCCACCAGGGACAAGAGGAGACTATTGCAATGAAGTACCCCCCCGCCCCCCTAAGCTAACTCAATGACCGTGTTGTGGTAGCGTAACGTTAGGTCCGTTACCAAAAAACGAATACATAACCTAGCTAACCTAGCTACCTAGCATACAGGATCCCCTAACAGAGGCGACTTCCTAGGGGAAGTAAAGTAAGACTGGCATGTTTCTGTATTCTTTGGTCTCAAAAACACATTTTCATTGCAGCTTGTGCATACATTTGAACGATTATAACCAAGCCCTATAACGAGTGATATTGAACCTCGGCCTCATTCACTTCTGCTGTTCGCTTTGCCAGACTGAAGTCTGCGACACAGGTCACAATGTTTATGGACGAATGGGAAGCCGCAAAACAGAGGCAGGGATTGGTCGATGTCTCTGTATACGTCCACTTGCACCCGCCCTATCACTACCTTTTCACGTGATAGCGCTCTTTTACAGAAGGCAAAAAAACAGACTACAGAGAAACGTCAGTAATGGTTATATCTACTTTATACAGTCTTTCAATAAATAATACACCAGAGACAGATATTTCTGAGGGTGTGATGGTGTATGGTCTTATGTTTAAACATAGTGTCCATTTTGTGTAATTATTGGATTCGGAATATTGGTAGATTAAACATCCAATAATATTATAATGCAATTATAATATATAGAAGGCCAAAGCAAGTGAACAATGTTGTAAAACATATTAAGTAATAACACATAAAGTGCATTGTAGAAAATTAAAACATGTAGAAACTATAGAATGAAATACAAAAACAGATACAAAGACATGAACAACATTAGTGCAACAGTAAATTTAGAAACATTGCAATTTAATTATTTAAGAATTAACATTTGAAAGGTACAGTTGTACAAAAATGAACAGGAAAGTAGACTACAATCTAAATGTTCATTATTTAATTGTGTACAATTGTGTTGCTTTTGTTGTCCTTTGTGGATGTAATATACATAACTGTATTTCCCCAAAAAGATATGGTATTTCTTTATATATTAAATCTTTCTAAAATATGTGTTGGTCTTTTTAATATGCAGGAAGCATGTGTTACCAATGTCTCAATTGGATCAAAAGGCACCACTTAATTGCCTTAATTGTTTTGTATCAAACTTGCCCACAGTTGTTCCTCTCTTGTAACCTATTCCTACTATATGCCAGAATCAGGTCAGGTATTCTGTCTTGATGATGATAGGCATCAGGTATTCTATCTGGGTTAAAAGAGATTGTGCCCGTACAGGGACTTGAACCCTGAACCCTTCGATTATTATCCCACAGATTGTGGGATTTAAGGAATGTGCACCGTCTTCCAAATTTAATTCCCCCTAGCATCTCATCAAATGCATATCTGTTAACTGTGCACAATATCTTAATGAGCTAATCTGAGTCCAAGCAGAAATATGAGCAATACGTATTGCAAGAGAGCCAGGCTCATGTAGTCTTAAAACCCAAAACCCCATGAAACCCTTAACCTTTTCAGAATATGTAACACAAATCATTTACAGACTGATTGCCACATGATTCTAGGGTGTGTGTGTGTGTGTGTGTGTGTGTGCGTGCATGTTCATTCATTCAATTAAATTCCATTTTATTTGTATAGCCCTTATCACAGTTACAGTCTCAAAAGGCTTAACAGGCCATATATTTATTACACCCCCTAAGGGCAAGAAAAAACTCCCTTAATTAGCATGGAAGAAATCTTGAGAAGGAACACAGAGTGGGGGATCCCTCCTTCCAGGGATGGTTGGGAGTGCAATGGGTGCCATCATTTACATACATAGTAATACAAGCAAACATTTTAAATAATTTAGTTAAGAAAAAGAAATGGTGTCTATGGTGATGGGGTGCTGGCCGGTCACTGTCAGGGGATTCCCGGCATCCATTCACAGTCACCACAACAGAACAGGCATCCAGTCGCAGTCACCGCAACACGCTAAAACAGACGGAATTATGAATAAGACTGGGCAAGGTGCACAGAAAACATGAAGACAACTGCTAATCTACTGCCTATCATGTTGTTCATGTCTGTGCTATATATTGTATGGGTCTTATGTGAGCTTGCGTAGCATTAGAACTGGGGTTGCAGGATGACCTGAGCCAAGTCTCTGGCGTGGATCGCATAAAACTGGGTTTACTCATTTGAGTGGCTAAATAAAATGCATACGCCTCCTGGTTTGATAATTGGAGCTGAGTTTCACCAGGGCCCAGATCATGTGCGGCGAGTTGCGGCAGCAGCTAGTCTAACAACGTTAACTGCTAAATGGCCTCGGGATTAAACAGACAGACAGACGGAGCAGATGAGGGCCCTCACCAGACAGCCCTGTCCTCAGTTCTGCATCCTTTGCTCATTTCAATATTCAACCGAGCACAGCCTTAGGGGCGCCTTATAAATAAATATAAATATTATTATTTGCCATATCTGTGGAATATGGACAATGGCTCTATACCTATATTCGTTTCAGTCGTTTCATGATGCCTGTTGGATGAAGGATCTAAACCTAATTCAAAGCATGGCTCTATGTGTTAACAGTACTGTTTGAACTTATTGGTAAGAATCAGTTATACTGAATTTAACATTTAACATTTTTTTCCTGCAAAACACAAGCCCGGCTGGAGGGCCATGCTTGACTGGGATAAGCTTTGTTTGTGAGTGCAGTGTATTTTTGTTTTTGTTTTGGGGATTTACCCATAAGTGTAGCTCCTGTTTTCTTATATGAATGACTACTAGTCAATAGTGACACAAACAAAAAAGTAGTCTGAACTTTGAGAGTAAACAGAGATATTTTCTGCTTTTGGGTGGCCTCTTCGTCAATATACCTTGAGAGCTAAATGTAGAAACACCAATGTTTTGTTCAAATTTACATTAGTCCATCCCCAATATCGCTCATGGACAAAGTCCATGTCCCATACTTTCACTCATATACCCAATGTGGATAAACAATCTGACTGACGAGCAGGACTATAACCAAATCCTAACCTCTCCTTCTAGACAAATTCATAGAAAGCAAAAACATACCAATAAACGTGTGCAGTATGCATAGTCCAAGTAACGTTCCTAACAGTTGTTACTGTTCTCTGATGGGGTTTTTCAGGAATTCCTTATAGCGTCGCTAAATTAAAAAAATCAAACATAGCAAACTACCAACGTTTACTATTATAATAAACACATCAGCCATTTAAATGACATTGTTGAATTTCCACTCAGGTTTACATTGGAATGCCATTCACTAAAACCATGGGGTGAAAATATGGTTCCTCTGCCTTATATGAAGAACAGGTAGTGAGTGTGTTTCTATGTGACAACCATATTAGGATGCTACCTTATAAAGGGAATTGATTTGGGGGTATTCCTGTTAAGTAATCTTTGCTAAGTATCTGTGTTTCGCTGTTGGATAACCTTTGTGAATGGATACCAAAATACCAATAGCCAGGGCCCAGAGAACTGCTGCCTGCCCCGGTGCTACGGTGGGCTAGCCTGTTAGCATAGCAGGGCCCAGAGAACTGCTGCCTGCCCCGGTGCTACGGTGGGCTAGCCCGTTAGCATAGCAGGGCGGTGCCTCCCGGGGCTGGCAGGAGGGCATCCATTAGCGGGACACTCCGGAGAATCCTCCCCTAATTAGTCTGTTTAGCTTGGCACGTGCGAGGGGAGGTGAGGGTGGGGG
>JAOPJO010000054.1:20237141-20250923 GCA_027123675.1 Molva macrophthalma | reverse complement strand
CCCCCCATCTAAAACCCTACAAAGCGTAAAGGATCTTTTTTATGTCAGGTGCCGGGGATGCCGCCATGGTCCCCGGCGTGGGGCTCATCGCCAACATCAAACGACTGGATGAGAGTGTGCCAACCGGCTGGTGCAGATGGTCACACTCAAAGCGGGACAGTATAATGAGCAGCAGGTCTGGAGGTGCATTTGTAGTCTGGGCAGGGTGGGCCAACAGACACAGGCAATACCAACATGCAGCATCTTACATAAACGAGGGATACATATGCAAACGCATGCATGCGTGTCGGTGCATGCAAGTGGAAGTAGAGAAAGAACCATGGGGAGAAAAAAAGAGTATGAAAAAAAAAAGAAGCTCTGACACACTTGACAACTTGCGCACACACGTGCGCACACACACTCTCCTTCCAGCTCTACCCTAGCCCATGCAGTCAGAATACGATATCAGAGTTGAAACAGCATACAGCAACCTCATATCGCTTTGACATCGTTGGGAGACTGCGGATTTTTCACTCTTGGGTATAAAATGTGTTTCAGGGTTAATGGGTTCATAAGACTCCAGTAAAGAGAAGTCGACTGCTGCCACCTAGTGAGTATGCAAAGTCATTAAAAAAAATAACGAGAGCGGTTCATGATCTTCATCTTTTTCGATAATGATTTATCTTTTTCGATAATACATTATTCATGAGTTGCAGCTGACTTTATACAGTAGCGCCATCTTGGGTGCAAGCCACTAATATTTAAACCCGAGAAATGCTTGTCTACTTCAGACAGAAATAAGAGAATTAGGAAATGTGCATTAACTCTGGTTTGTGGGTAACTTTTAAAATATTTAGCATTCTAAAAAAAATATTGCACAAGAATTGAATCAGACTACTATTGTGGTTGACGAAGTTTGGTTAGAATTTAATAATTTAGTCTCAGTTTCTGATTAATATAAGCGGTGTGTTTTATTAATTTGGTGTTTTATCAATTCATTTCTGATTCCTATTTATGTTTTTTATTCACATTAAAAAGAAGCATGCATATAAAAATAAACATTTTATGAAAAGGGATAAGCCTACCGATATATAAGTGAATATAGTGTGGGCATTCACTTTTTAAATCTGACTGGGAATAGAGAAGTATTTTTATTGTATTGATAAACTGCCAATATTAAAACATGTAATTCACAACAGTTGTGAATTACAAAACTAGACAGGTGTTTCAGGGATTAACTCTAATGAATAATATAGGCTATCTGGTACAGTATCTCCCACACAAAACAAGACTGAGGCTCAACGCCCCAGTTAAAAATAGGCTTCAAATCTAGGTGGTTTTTTTTAGGTGTATTTCATGTGAAAGATTAAACAACCTATACATTTTTATTCTACATAAAATATGTCTGAATATATTTTGGTATTTGTTTAAGCTTTTTCTATGTGTCATTGCTGCACTCCTGGGGGAGTTCCAAAACAGTTATGTTTTGTAGTGAAGAAGAACTATGAAACGCCGAACATGGACGTGTTAACGTTCGGCGGATGTTGACACTGCATTGTGTCAATGTCCTTTAAAGGGCCCCTCTTATGCCACCAGGTGTGAGTGTGATTAGCCATTACAAGCCGTTCGAAAATCTGCCTTTTCCTTTTTCTTAGTGACATCACAAGTGGGAGTGTCCACCTAGATGGTACGCTGGATAGATAAGCAACAATTGCTACAGTCCACTTGGTAGGCTGGTAGACTGATCTATCCAGCATATATCTAGGTGGACACTCCCACTTGTGATGTCACTAAGGCACAGGAAAAGGCAATTTTTTAAACGGCTTGTAATGGCTAATCACATTCACACCTGGTGGCATAGGAGGGGCCCTTTAACGGTGCATTTTATGGGGGTACCATAGGCCGCCGCTAGATGCCAGTAATGTAGAGCAGGTGCGTTAGAGAAGTGGGAGCATAAGAATTTAAGCCAATAATAACTTAAGTGTCCAAAATAGTGGGCCTCCCGATGAGGCATTAGAGTAAAGCAAAAGTCTTCACGTACGTCAGGATGCATAAGTGCCATGGATCTACAAATGATTGAGATTAGTGATGAAGTCGCATATGATCAGGTTCGGAATTATTCCGTGCCACTGGAAGTCACTAGGCTTATGAGCATTAATTGTAGCGTTATCCTGGTCTACCGCAACGCAACTTCCGGTATCTTACATCCCATGCGCTGTGTACGTCAATAAACAGTCCCCGGAGCGAGATAAATAACATCACAAGAATAACAACAATAAAGGCAAGGACAATAAATGTGTCGTTTTGAAGAAGAATCGGACAAAGCAATATCTGAAAGTCGCGGCCTCTCTCTTGCCAATAACGCTCATTTGGACGCCTGGGATGGGGTTAGCGACCCTCAATACGCCCATGGATGACGTGGACGGATGACGTAGACGGAAGCCACACGCCTGGAGCTCTTCCAAACAAATGACGACGCTGCTTACTTTGCAGGGACTGGTCTTGGTTTGGAAAAACAATAAAACTCTGTATTGCAATTACATTTTTTCAACACACAGGACGGAATAATCAAGGTAATCACTGCAGTCTGCTATCGTATTCATGAATGCAGACACTTAGAAACTGTCTTTTTAGGGATGCAATAACTTACACTACCTAGTGTATCAATTACGTTAGCTAGTCTGTCAACCTAGCGTGTTGTCAAATATAATCCATCTAGGATTCATTTAAAAGAAAAACGCATTTAACGTTTAGAATGTTAAATGTACTACTCATGTAGTACCATATGGGACAAGAGAAGATCATGATAAACTGAGCTTAAATGTCTATAATAACAACTTTCCTCTTTAGTCGTAACGTTAGCAGATGCTTTGAATTTTCATCATTATAGAGTAGCCTACAGGCTGCAAACATTGAGGACATATAACGCAACAGAAAACGAAAGTTCACAATTAAATAATAATTATCAATAATACACCTGTCTTCCTAAGATGTCCAGAGAGCAGTTGCTCGTGCAGCGAGCCAGGAAGGCCTTCCAGACTGGTAAAAGTAAACCGCTGGAATACCGTCTGCACCAGCTCAAGAGTCTGCACCGCTTCATCACGGAGAGACGCAAGGACATAGCAGACGCTGTCAAAAAGGATCTGTGCAAGGTGGGCCATCGTTCTAACCACAGGACACACTCCTTAACTGCAAAAGCCTTAAAAATAGTCAACGTTTTTAGAAGATTACTTAGACTTATTCTAGATTATATGTGCAATGCATTTGTAAAAAAAGATTGGGGCTGTGACATTCAAAATTCCCAATTGAGAAGCTTGTGTACAACTTTACAATTCATCACTCGCAGTCACACACTCATCTCAATGTTGGCTTTACAATTAGACATACACTACTGCGCTCCTGAGCCTAGGAGCACATTGTACTGTATTGTAGTTGTGCAAACAGCCTAAACATGTGACAGAATTCCTCAGAATTAGAATGTGACCTCACTTTAGATTTGTGAGCTGGACAGAGCTTAATGTGGCGGAACTGGTTCTGGAGGTAAAACCCCAATCTTACTTCCTGGGTAGGACGACTACTAGTCTCCTGGAGCATTGCCGTCAAAATAAACCAATCTCAGAGCTCAAAATTGTTTTCCTGTCTTGCAACCTGGTTCCCAGGTATTGTCATCTCACGACGGAAGGCATGGAACAAGGAGCTCCAAATTCATTATTGGCGAGAGAGACTTCCAAGCATTATTTTGCTCAATTATACAACCGTGTATTGCGTTTGTAAAATATAAATAAAGCCTGCACGATGTTTGGTTACTTTCCTCTGTTTCATTACAAAAAAATATTTACTGCCAGACAAAGCAAGTAAAATTAAGATGTCGGCTTGGACTTTGGTAACTGTGTACATGGCATTTGACATTATTAATGACATTTTGTAGAATAAAGGATTTAGCTTATAATCAGGATTAGGCAAGTCTCAGCCCAACTGAAATGGTTGGGATGGCAACCGCTGAGTTGGACTGTTGCTTAACCAGAAGCTCCAAAGGTCAAGCTTGTTTGGTTCTTAGTCTTATCATGATGGGCATTTAAGGATAAATGATAAACTAGCTTGGGAACCAGATGAATCTGCGAGCTCATGTTTTATTTGCTCTGGCAGATGCATCTGGGCTACCTCCCATTCAGACATATTTCCAGCAGACCTGGCCCAGGTCATGCCTATCACAACCATTTATCTTACACGGGGCAGGTTTGATATGATTACTGTACAGACGAGTGTTGTAGAGGCATTTTTGTAAGCACCAAGATGGCTGTCCCTGATGTGGATTGGTACGTTGAATCCGCTATGCCGTATTGTTCTGTCACTCAGTGCTATGAGTGTTGTCACTCAGTGCTATGTCACTTGTTTTTGTTACTCTGATTGGATTTAAGTCTATCCAATTGTGTCCAGAGACATTTGGGTATGTGCCCTTTGATAACAGCCCTTGGAAATTGAAAATAAACTGAGAGGTTCCATACTAATAGGTCTGGTGATGTCAAGCTACTGATAAGCACCTGTCCTTTGTCAACGGTGAGCAAGAGTCATAGCACTCCTCTAAGCAAAAGGAGTCCTATTAAATAAAAAGGAGGCTTCACAATTCACATTTCTTACACTTGCCTAGTATAGGCCTATGTGTATTTCCTTCCATTGGTTCGAAATTTGCCCCTGTTACAGATCAGCACAATGTCCAATATATCATATTATATGTATTGTAATAATCTCTGAGACCAGTAAATGTTGTACTGATCTAGTAGCACTCAAGTTCATTTATATAGCATCTTTCAAAGAAACAAGTCACAGAGATATAACACAGACGCGCATAACAATACAAACATAGTGCTGGTGTCTGTTTCACATATAAATAAAGGAGGATTTGAACCTGCCATTTGCTGTTGCCTTGAAATACTAAGAGTGCACTTCACAACGTGATAACACGTTAGGGCCCTCTCTCTTTCTCCCTTTAGAGTGACAATGGCACTGAACTGTTCGAGACGATGTCGTTGGAGGGAGAAATCAACCTGGCAGTGGATCGGCTGGCGGAGTGGGCCGCCCCAAAGCCCGTAGAGAAGAACCTGCTCACCATAACAGATGAGGTGTACGTCCAGCCGGAGCCCCTGGGAGTGGTGCTGATCATAGGGGCCTGGAACTACCCCTGGGCCATCACGCTCCAGCCTCTAGTTGGGGCCATTGCCGCTGGTAAGGCCTTCACTGTCCACTAGTCATTTAGTGACATCTATTTATTTGACATCTATTAAGTTTTAATTACACTACATTTGATTGAGCAAACTATGTTGTGGAATAGACAATACATGCTGGTTGGTTAGGAGTATATTGTTGCATTTATGATTCTGAGATAGGGTCAGAAACATTACAATATTAGATTTTGTCAATGACTTGACATGACTAAGTAGGCTTGTGATACTAATAGTGGGTTTACTACAGATGAAACTATAGATATATATTTATAATTCTCTATGTCAAAAGAATGATAGGATGATTGCATGAGGTGCAAGGTTAAGAGGCTTTATAAATCTTTACAGCAGTAGCCTGGAAAACATAAATATTACAAAATGAATTTCATCCATTATTAATGATCATTATTTGATTTTTTTTCCAGGGTTACACTCAAATAAAGCTCTATAACTAAGCGTAATATCCATTTTATATTTTGTTCTACTTCTTTATTTGTATTCATTTTTGCTGAGGTTTCAAATCAATTCTTCCCCCCCCCCCCCCACTCCAGGGGTCAATGAAGTATGCACTACAACTTTAAGTACTACTACTAATACCTCTCTTCCTCCCTCTTACTGTGTATTACAGGTAATGCAGCTGTGATCAAGCCATCAGAGGTCAGTTTTCACTCTGCAAAGGTCATGGAGGAACTGCTACCCCTCTACCTAGACAAGGTAGGAACAAGCTCCATTAACTACTAACGATAGCACTTGTCCTCATTTCAATTCATGATTGAATGTGGGTTTTAAACGTACCCCTTCAATGCAGTGTAAATGGTGCTCATCGCCATGCATGTTCATTGCATGTATGGACACCACTTTCGTCATGAATGACTGACCCCTCTCCCCTCTCCCCGCTAGGACCTCTATCCAGTGGTGACCGGCGGCGTGTCGGAGACCCAGGAGCTCCTGAAGCAGCGCTTCGACCACGTCTTCTACACCGGGAGCGGCTCGGTGGGCCGTCTGGTGATGGAGGCGGCGTCCCGCCACCTCACCCCCGTCACCCTGGAGCTGGGAGGGAAGAGCCCCTGCTACATCGACAAGGACTGTGACCTCAGAGTCGCCTGCCGGTAACATTCAATCAAAGTCACCGTATTGAATCACAATATCTTTTACTCCGCAAAGACGATTAAAGGTGCTGTAGGTAAGATTGGAGACTTGAAATGAGAGAAAGCGAGAGCAGAAAAGAGCTGAAGAGAACACGATTTATAACTAAACAACCAAAAGAACGTCCCCTTAATTTCTCACAGGCAGGTGCAGTCAACCCAAACACGGATATTCTCACAGCGCATTTCACTCACAAATAGCTAGTGATGTCTATGCCATTTCTAACAAGGTAAAATCAAATAATAGCTCTTAAATCTTATCTACAGAACCCTTTTTAAGTAGGCTTGCATAGCGCAGAATTGTTAAGGTCTGGTGTTGGTGATTTCTTGTATTACAGCCGAATAACATGGGGGAAATTTGTTAACTGTGGTCAGACCTGCATCGCCCCCGACTACGTCCTGTGTGAACCCAGCATCCAGGGCAGAGTGGTGGAGGAAATGAGGAAATGCATCAAGGTCATTCAAGGAAATCAATGTGTTGTTAACACCACCATGTGTAGTCAGTGTTTGTCATGATCTCCATTGTCTTGGTAGATCCAATACATCTTGGTGCTTGTATATATACAGCTATTTGTGTAATTTAGTAATGTGTCTGTAGTTGTGTACATTGCCAGAAAAGGCTTAATTTGTTTTTATTTGTTTATGCATTAATGCATCAAAATAAAATAACCATTATATAAGTAGCATACTATAAACCTAGGCCTTTTAGGCCTTGATCAGTGCTTATGCCACAAATGATCCCTGGCTCGCTTCATGCCAGCTTTTATGAACCAAAGCCTTTCCCACAATCGACAGGAATTTTATACAGACGATCCAAAGACCTTTGAGGACTATGGACGCATTGTCAACCAACGGCACTTCAAACGTGTCATGGCGCTCATGGAGGGCAACACGATTGCTATTGGTGGAGACAGTGATGAGACCCAATGCTATATAGGTATTTCAATAATGTGCATTTCTCGTTTTTAGTCTTTAGTGTAGTCACTTAGAAACGCGCTGCTATGCGTGTGGTATATAACAACTCAGTCTAGCGATGAGCTTACGTAATTTGATGACCAGTTATAAAACAGCCAAATTAGCATTTGTCCTTCAAATGCAATGACAAAACGATTATATTGTAAAATATATCTCTTGTTGTTTTTGAAAATGTTTTAAGTTTGTTATCGATTAAATGCTATCACAATCAAATAAGTAAATCTGCATGATTAACGCTACGCTGTGTTTTTAGTAAAGCCCAAGTAATGGTCTTCTACGGTGTGTCGCATAATCTTCTATGACGTGCCTTACGCTTGTCTGCTCAGCTCCCACCATCTTGCGGGATGTGAAGGTGGAGGCCAGGGTGATGCAGGAGGAGATCTTTGGGCCGGTGTTGCCCATCATTACCGTGAGCGGCGTGGACGAGGCCATCCAGTTCATCAACGAGAGGGAGAAACCCCTGGCCCTCTACGTCTTCTCCCATGACAACAAGGTCAACATCTGTTTTGTCTCTCACCTTTTCAACAAAGCGGATGTCCTTTTGAGAGACTCGATTATAATCATGAGAGTAAAAGCCCCAATTCATAATTTGGACCATTCGATGGAAACAAACTATAAATGTTTAGTCATGGCGTGTAAACACAGAATCTAAACTTGTGGATTTGTTTGTTTTTGGGAACTATTGGAGAAAGATATCTAGCCAGGGCACTTTGTATGCGCTTACCTGGGTAGGACAATTCAAAGAGACAGCTATGGGAGTTGCTAAACACTGGGATAATGGATGTAAATGGATGGCCAACTGCCCAATTTCGGAACACGTCTTCAGTGCGAGAGTAGGTGAGTTGTACAAAGTAATCATGGCTGCCTGACATCTCGTCATAAACAATGTCAACCATTAATCTGGGGTATTCCAACCGGCCAAATCCATTAAGAAACATGACAAAGAATTGTTCTGTGTTTTATTGTTTAACTTGTGTTGTCACTCTTTTGTCTGTGTTTAGCTTATCAAAAGGGTAATAGCAGAGACATCCAGCGGGGGGGTGCTGGCCAACGACTGCCTGGTTCACTTTACCATCAGCGCATTGCCTTTTGGAGGAGTTGGTTAGTACTTGCTGTATACTGCGATACCCCGAGCATAAGGATAATGTTACCGTCAAAATTAGATTATATATTTATATATCAACGTTAATTGAATATAAGACGGTAAAGCCCCTTCACACATGCAGCCTTACCCTGGAAAGTTCCGGTAGTTTTCCTGCATGGGTCATGTGTGAATGGGAACTGGGATCGATATTCCGGGAAATCTGCACCGGCACTTTGTCACTCAAGACCTAGTAACATTTCTGGATCACTGCTGGTATGGCTGTGTTGTGAATGAAAGCAGCTTGTTTTGTTTGCAAACCAGCTCCTTTTTCAAGAATGGCTGGAAACTTGGCAGGTTCCGAAATAAGGGAATTCTCTCAGTCCGCAAGTTTATTGGTGACTGACATCCATAAGTGTTGCATTACCGCCATCTGCTGGACTGTCCCTTTTGCCCATCTATTCCGGCATATCTATGCCATGTGTGAAAGGGCGCAAGACTGAAACCTTCCATAACATAGCTGCATGTGTGCCTGAAAGGGTATCTCACTCATTTACAGTGAACTATGTGTGAAAGGGGCTTGAATGTCTCTGACTCTAAAATGCGATCTGTCGTCATACTTTAAATCAATGAGATGCCAGGTTTTGTAAAGTTTTAATTCAGTTTGCCCAGCTTGTTTAAGTTGCTGTGACCCTTCATAAGACTACATATAGATAGATGTCGGGCTATACATTTTGCAGCCAGCATGTTTACATCCACACCTAGTTTAAGGCTGAATAATCTGATTACGGTTATACTCGGAGTAAGGGATATACATGCTGATTATAGCGTTAACATGACCATTAACGTCGAGACGTACACGCCAACACCAAACTCTTGTTTATTCATTGTGTGAATCAGTTGTGTTTCGAAATGGATGCAACTTGAATCTCATGTGATTCAGCTGTTGCATGAGGTACATTGAATGATGACTCTGGGAGTGTTGATCACTTAATGCTCTGGGAATAAATCAAATCACTTAATTGAACTACGTTGTTCAAAAGATTTCCTTTATCTGGTTATGATTTATTTAGTTTATTATTTCAGTTTATTAGTGTACACAAACCGACTGCCATAGTATTATTTATTACAAAAATCTGATTCTATGTGGTTTTGGTTGAAACATCTTTTGGTATTCATTAGAAAAAACTTTGCAGTTTTAAATTTTTTTTTTAATCTATTTATTCAGGGAACAGCGGTATGGGCAGGTACCACGGGCAGCACAGTTTTAACCAGCTCAGCCACATGCGCAGCTGCCTCATCAAGAAGCTCAACATGGAGGGGATGAACAGCATGCGCTACCCACCACACACCTCCAAGAAGCTCAGCTGGGCGCGTTTCTTCATCCTCAAGCAAATCAACGTGGGCAGGCTGCGCCGCATGGCCATGCTCACCATGTTCACTGCCTTGGCGGCCTTCATCGTGCAGGTACAGCACAGCAACGCCATGTGTTTCTCGCCCTATTTGCGACTAAACCAATGCTATGGGATAAGGGCCTGCCTTGCAGAAGACAAGGGTACATTTTGGGTACATTTTATTCACTCAAAGGAAGTACATGAAGTTTGTTGCGGTTTGAACAAACAATAGTAAAGTATGATGGACCCAGCATAACTTTGTCTGTTGTAATCTATTGTGATGATTGGATGTAGCTACAAACTATCCTGAAATTACCAAATAATGATTATTAACAATAATGATGATCACAAATAGTCATTATGAATCATCATCTCAGATGCATAAGGCCAGTAAATGCATATGCACATTTTCAGTATATTGAGTTGTAACTGGAATACACTTTGTTCATAAAAGGCATGTTTACATTGCTTACAGAGATCATAGATACTAGAAATGACACGCATGATGTATGGTTAAAACATGTTTACACATACGATTTTAAAGTATCGTTCGTCCAGCATAACATATTAAACCACTATGGATCTAAACGGGGGAGCATCATTTAGCTCTAAATAAAAAAAGATAGAATAAGTCTGACAATGTGATTTCCATAGTGGTGAAAATCACATAACCCCGGCAGACAAAGTGAACAGGCTGTGTTTCTGTTGATGTTGTGTGGCCTTTTAAATACATTTTCCATTGGAGCCAGATAAGAGTGTACCTCCCAACACCCACAATGCTGCAGTCTTGTGCTGTGGCACAAGAATGGCATTGTCCTTTGCAAACAATGTGTGGTGTTGTCCTGGAAATCTAACCACATAATGCTGTGTGATCAGTCACCCATTTGATTACCCAGCATGCCTCACTCCTGCTTAATAGGCCTATTGTTTTTTCCGCGGGATTTACCTATTTTCGTCAACATCTACACTGTTGTCCGAATGACATCCGTTTTGATAATTGCTGATAACACAAGTATTAATTGATGTATAACTACAAAATGTTCTAAATCTATTGCATGTCTTCTGTTGTTTCACGTCACTTCTTTCCTGCAGCGGTTCCTGCGATGAGCTGGCCCGACACTGGGCAGACAGTCCTTCAGGCCTTGGTTGGACCCTGTGTTGGTGCCAAGGACGGACAAACCACTCTGGACACCAGCAACATCATCATGCAATGTCCTCATACATTTTATTCAGGAGACCCTTGGTTAAGAAGAGCCCATCCTCCCTTAAGTGAATGTAATTGTAGTAATATTGAACACTGTTCAATATTACTTTTGTTAGTATATATTTGTATGCTCCAACTGAACTTTTAATTGTGAAAGATTCTGCTGTTTAATCTTTTTGATGTATATTAATTAACCTAGCAATATACAATTTTATTTTAAGATGTTGTAAATGTAACTGAAACTAAACTGTACTTCCCTATCTTAACTATGCTAATGAAATGTTCAGACTGGTCAGTAAAAGTATGCTCACTTTCCGGTAATATAATGTACAATAAATCTTATTTTCCGATTAAATAGTATCATGTTAAAATGTGTATATGTCTTAAGTTTTGCATATGTGAGAAGGCCTACACAATAGTTATTTGAGTATACCTACACTAGCATAGTAATGCCTACTTATTAACAAACTCAAGGTTGGTACATTTATTAAGTTTTATGATTCTTGAGATATGATGATAAGTAGCCTACCTTATAGACCAGTTGTTAAACGCTGACCTTCACGATTAACTATATTGCCAAACATTAGTAAAAGACAAAGCTATATTTTACGAATTAAATAAAGAAATTAAATAATTTGGAACAGTGGCGGCTAATATAAAGGGGGGTCTCGATCAGTGATGCCTAGTGATAATCCTGGCTAAGCATTGTGCAGCTTTATCTCCTTGTAAACTGAAACCAGCGCTGCTTGGGAGCATAACAAACGCTAATTGTACGGTGAAACGCCCACTCGGAGTCAACTCAGCCAGCCTTGAAGAGTGCTGTATGTAGCCCAGACTCAGTGAATGCTGGTGTAATGGAAGCGCACAACGCATGTTGTTGTGACATCTGAACTCCTCTTACACGTTGAAGGTTTTGGAAAGCCCGAGCGTTGGATAGGTATTTGACATATATGATATACTTTGCGTTAATCTATAACTAGGTAAGTAGGCTACATTTTAAAAGTGTTTGACGTAGGACTGTATGTCGATATTCATCTTTCACAGTTTATTTTCTTTGTATTGTTAAAACGTTCTACTTAAAAAAAAATTGGATACATAGGGTATATTACAGTAGCCTTTATGTATCATATCGTATTTCCCTAGGCTGTGTATTCCCTACTCTACTCTTCCCTATTTAGAGATTAGAGATAGTCTTGAGTGTGAAATTGATAAACGACCATTCATTCTTATCTTTCCATTTCCATGCAATTTCCTCAATCTATATCATTTGTTTAAAAGGTCAATATTTTAAAACTGAAACACAACAACACGTGGGATATATCTTTAGGCCTATAGGTACAACACTTGTATTGAATCGTAGATAATACTATGGCTACATTCCACAGGACCTGCCTCGTACTGCAGGTGTCTACTTGTTGACCATGGAAAGGCAGGCAGTGAAGAAGGCCAGGGAGGCCTTCCTCAGCGGCAGGACCAGAGCACTGGAGTTCAGGCTGCAGCAGCTCACAGCCCTCCAGAAGATGATCTCAGAGAGACAGACTGAGATCGCTACAGCGTTAAAACAAGACATCAACCGGGTGAGTAGGTCAGCAGCAAACACGTGGCGTTGGAAAACAGGTTTAAAGAGCGAGGTTGTAAAGCCGTTTATATTATCTTGTGTGTGGTTAACCTACTTTAGGTTGATGTAACATTTTGATATCATGTGTAAGAAATATTTTACTAGAGGTGCTTTACTAGTATGTCCTGGTTGTCTGTCTTATGTTTTAATGCACTGTTAAGCATCTTGGAATTGTCCCAGACAAGTAAAGTTGCATAATAAATACAATTTATTATTATTATCTGGGACCCACCTCTGGGGGGGCTTCCTGTAGAGCCAGTATGACACGCCGCTGTTGGAGCTCATAGGCCTGGAGAACGAGATCAGCCTGGCTATCGCCAAGCTGGCGGAGTGGGCTGCCCCGCGGCCCGTAGAGAGGAACCTGCTCACCATAAAAGATGAGGTGTACGTCCAGCCGGAGCCCCTGGGAGTGGTGCTGATCATAGGGGCCTGGAACTACCCCTGGGCCGTCACGCTGTCGCCCCTTGTCGGGGCCATCGCTGCTGGTAGGAAACCTCTTTTGTTCCGTTGATTTGTTGTCACAGCACATACATGTGTTTGGGGTTCTTCACGTTGAAAAATGGAGCATGGAATTGATCCACATTTGGAAACAAACCATTGTAATCTCTGAAATCAAACAAGTAGACTCATTATATTATCGCTTATATTATAATGAATGTATATATTATAGGGTATTATTTTGAGACACTCAAAAACATTCGCCCTAATCTGTGTTTCCTCAATGGTTGCACTGTTCCTGAGGTTGTCATGTGTTAGATGGGGGGTTTGTGTTCTTCATCTTCCACATATGTGTAACTTGTTTTGTTTACAAAAAGATCTGCTCCTCTTGCCCATGACGCAAGCAAATGGACACACTGTGGCTCTCCTCGTCTACCCACTCCGCTTGCAGTCACCCCTTGGTGACCTCATCCCATTCATCCAGATGCTCTCTCTCTCTCTCTCTATCTCTCTCTCTCTCTCTCTCTCTCTCTCTCTCTCTCTCTCTTAATGTCTCTCTCTCTCTCTTTGTTTCTCTCTATGTCTCTCTCTCTGTGCCTCTCTCTGTGCCTCTCTCTGTCTCTCTCTCTCTGCCTCTCTCTGTCTCTCTCTTTTTCTCTCTCTCCCTCTCTCTCTCTCTCTCTCTCTCTCTCTCTCTCTCTCTCTCTCTCTCTCTCTCTCTCTCTCTCT
>JAOPJO010000054.1:20216692-20231102 GCA_027123675.1 Molva macrophthalma | reverse complement strand
TGTGTGTGTGTGTGTGTGTGTGTGTGTGTGTGTGTGTGTGTGTGTGTGTGTGTGTGTGTGTGTGTGTCTGTGTGTTGTGAGGTGAGATGTATATGCAAAGGCATTTCCTTTCATTTAAAAGTCAAGAACATGCAGACTGAATAATACCCAAGTATCTGAACTTTGAACACGGACACTGACTCAAGAACTTCGTTTTTAAAGAACATCAGCACATCTGGCCTTTCCTCTAGGCATAACACAGCCTCTGCCAAAATAAGTTGCTTCCTTCTCTTTATTGCACAATGCTGGCAGTCAGTCCTAAAACACATTTTTGCTAATCTTCTCTGAAGGGTAGAAAAATGATCCAGTATGGTGTACGACTGTAAGCCTGGCCTGGAGGCAGTGTAGACGCTACAGCTTTTTTCATGTCTCAGGTCTTTTCCAATCTGGTTTTACATTTTCATGAATAATGCACATTTTGTCTGCAAATATTTTAGAGTGTCTTTGTCTGTGCTGTGTAGCTCTGAGATATAATAGGCCTAGTATAAATAATTAATCAGTCCCGATATTATACCTTAACACCCCTGAGTGATGTATACTGCATTCATTTGATTTCAATGATATAGCGTTTAAACTGCATTATTTTGTACATCCTGTGTTATGATAAACGGTTAATCATACCTTATAGTGAACTGACAGGTTCCTTTCATGCATTTAGGTGCTGTTGCTATAGTTACTGTTTGGTACTCCCACACAAACTACTCCAGTCACACAAAGACTAGCGACGTGGGTATTTTGTAAACGAGGAGAAAACCACAGAGGACTATATAACGTAAACCCGTAAATAACGAATGGGACAATACTTAATCGATGTTCCTTGGGCCTAAGTCTGCTCTTTTTAATGTTTTTTTCGATTGACCGAAAGCCACAACATGGTTAGTTGTTCCATAAGTTGGTCCTACATATGGGAGGAGAACTGACAGTCTTTAGATAGTGATACAAAATCATCCTGTCATTATAACCAGAGCTACTGGTAGATAACGTTATGCGGCCACTGTTGTGTCATTTAACAAGGCTGAAAGTTATTATTTAATTACTTTAATAACTTAAATTTAATTACTTACTCCGTGTTTGTCTAATGTTTGGAAGTCGATGATTAAGCAGAATAAACGCAGGTGTAGCTCATCACGCTAAATAGTGCGTCTACCAATTACCGCTCGACATCGCTGCAGCAGCATGTGTGTGGATACTTGTGTAGTTTTGTATTGGCAGGAGTTACACTGTCGGAAGTAGTCGAAGTGTTCTGCAACAATGCTGTCCAGCCAGCTTCTTATTGTTTCGTTGGTCTTTGCATATACTGGACTCCGTGATGCCAAATCCCTTAAAAAAATAGTGGAAGCCCGTATAGGAGCCGAACCTGAGAGAACAGGCCCCAGGGGATCGCCCCACCAGTATGTTGTTTCCCGTCCGCAACGAGCAGTCGAATCGCTGTCATGGTCGTTTCCGAATTATCCGGCATCTGTGGCTTCTAATAAGCCCACAATGTTTCGGCTGCGACCGCCAACGACGACGGACAATTTAGCTGTGCGTTGTGGAGAGGACGCTGTTGACGTGGAGGTCAGCCAAGACCTTCTAGGAACGGGACGGTTGGTACAACCGGATGAGCTGACGCTTGGTGGTTGTTCAGCCACCTTGGCCGATGACTCTTCTGAAGTGCTTATGTTCCACTCCAAGCTGCATGAGTGTAACAGCACACTCACGGTAGGCCTATACTTTCATTAAAAGTGTTAATGTGTCTCGATGTCCAAGGGATTGAACTTTAAGCGAACTATGATCTGTATTCCCTTCTAGATGACAAACGATACATGTATCTATGCCTTCACGCTGCTTTACAAGCCAAAGGCTCGAGGTAGCGTCAATATCGTGAGGACCGTGGATGTTGTGATCGGGGTGGAGTGTCACTATCCAGGATTTATTTTAGTTGGCTTCACGTAGCCAGTTTTCGGCTCTTAACAATGTTCTAATCTGATTCTCTTGTAAATGTATGTTTTCAAAATAAAATGTGTCTATATTCTTAACTTGCATAATTATCATTTTGTTTCACGCTTAATATACGTCTAATTAGTTCACCCTGGATCTATCTATCCTGGATTTATTTATGATTAAGCCAATCTATGCAGGGCCTGGTTGCGTTTTGTATTAACCCGTTTACAGTAAATGTGAAGTCACACTTTTCCACAACGGAGTTCTTAAAGTGAGCACTGGAACACATTGGTGGCTCAATTCCTCTGAAAGGTTTACTGACTGCATTCTCCAAGTGAGATGCGTGTATCATTCCAACATCCAATTATGTATTTAACATTCAGCCATCGCTAATGAAATCCTACGTTTTGTCCTTCCCAAATGCGCAAATTCATGTTAGTAGTAAATCAAGCTGCCAGTGCCTTTTGTTAAATACGGAGCCTTTATTGAGATGGAACTGTTCACATTCATGAACACAGCATACTTGCAAATGTTAACGTTGTAGCTTGGGAGTTGGGCAAAAGGGTTGGATGTCCTGAAAACATATGTATCGCTGCCACCTCAAAGCAAATTTGCTCTACCAAACAACACAGACTGCTTTACTGACTGACAAACCCTGTATCCCCCTGATTACAGTAGCATGAATAGTCTTTGAGCTCCAGTAGACATGCTTAGGAAAGCAGGGTCTGTCCTGGGAGCCGGCCTTGCCTCTGTGAGAGTGGTTACATAGAGGAGGATGGTGACCAAACTGCTGGCCATCATGGACAACGCCTCACATCCGCTGGCCAGACAGAGGAGCATGTTCAGCTGGGGACTCATTCTGCCTCGGCCCCCCACAGCAACAACGGAGGTCCTTCCTCCCTACTGCCACCAGACTTGTCAATGCGACCTTGGACTAGCCCCCTCCACGTCCTTCTTGCACATCACTGCAACTTGCACATAGCACCACTGTACCTTGTTTATATCATTGCATACACCTAATTTATACCCATTTATATAAACTATTTTAACTCTAGCCCTCTAGACTCAGTTTTATTGAATGTGTGTTTACATTTTTACTATGTGAGCTAGGTTTCTGTATGCTGTATGTTTGTTTGGCCTGGCCTGTCTTGTGCTGCAACAAAGTGATTTCCCCACAGGGATAATAAAAGTATGTATCTTTTTTATGATGGTGTCTGATGGAGTCAAGCTATTGTTCCTTTATCCTGATTGTATAATTATGTTTGTCTCACCCTGATCTCTCAGATAAGATTAGAGTCACGACCCCCTTCTTGTCTCACTTCTTTGAATCATTTCACAATTGAAGAGCCCCCACTGTATGGAAGGCCATTCGTGTTGGGAGGTGGGGAGCTGTGGGGCGAGATTCACTTCTCACCTCTGGTTCTATTTTCTCCCATCTGCCTGACACCTCCCAGAGCCCATCAGGGGCTGTCATCAAGAGCCGTGGGAGGCCAGAGCGTTTGATCCAGGTCTACTTAACTATCTTCTGACCTTTCTCCTATATGCCAGTCAGTGTTAATATTGTATAATAAATGAATGAATATATTAATATTTTGAAACGGCAAAGAAACGGCTAAAATGGCAAAACATCAACGTGACATACGTGATGTTTTGCTGTTTCTTCGGCCGGTCGATAGGGGGCGCTGGACCAGCGAACGGTCATATGGATCGTTTTGGGCCACATTGAGAAACGACCTATTCTGTCGTTTAGGTTGGAGATCACATTGCGTCAGCAATGAGCCGGGAGGGATCGCAAATCTAAATAGTCTTCTACCGAGGCAGACGTAGTCAACCAGAAGAGCTATTCTCACATTTCACTCACTAGCTGACAAATGGCTGAGGCATTTCTAAATTACACTGAAATAATAGCTCTTAAATCTTACCTATACCCCCTTTAAATGAACAGCCATTAAATCGCAGTGATTGTATTTGTAGGCCTACCACTACTGCTCTGTTGAAATTGCAGTGTTAACAATTTTTCGACATTCTATGTGACTTTGATTTCATTTTCAGTATATCGGGATCTAACAGGCTTGCCTAAACATCTCCTATTATAGATATATACCTGGATATATTTGGATGTATTTTGGTACAAGATACCATGTCCAAACACAGACCTTGTCTAATGGCTCTGTTTACCTCTGTTCTTTGTAGTCGCAGCACTGCTATCTAAAACCAACAAGTGTCTTACATCACAGAAATTACTGATATGGATGGTGACATGTCACCAGCCTTTCCGTGATGTAAAAGTGCCACATTGTATTGTATTGATTGTAGATTGCCTTAAGTAACCCAGAACCACATGGCACTATTTGTATAATGACTACATTCAAAAACCTACGCCAAAAATAATGTTTTTCAAGAGATGACTAATATAATGGATGAGGGGAAATTGGGAGTCATTACGATGAGGCAGCGTATTTTTGTTACATTAAAAAATAAGCTTGCGACAATGAAAAGAGTACAATAGCATGAAAAGTGTTTTGTGATGAGATGACGATGACATTTGCAGTACCAAACTACCAAATAAGGCCATTATCACATGATATCATAGATATGTTTTTATTTCCAATACCAAACAATGTTTAAATAAATATTACACAATTATTAGCTGTCTTCTAGTCTTTTACAGTTTTCTGAAATATAATGTACAATTGTGCCGGGCCTGTGCTTGTCGAGCATGTATACACAAACACACACACACATACACACACACAAACACACACACACAAACAGACACACACATGTTTTTGCATACACCTCGATGTCATGAGTGTTTCTTATACAAACCCCAAGCCTCATCAAGCCTGATTTGGCCTCATTTCAGACAGGGATATTGATTGGCTTAAAAGTTCACCATTGTTTGACCATCTGTCAAAGCGGTAAGCCATTACACACTCCTGTGGACAGATGGTTTCCCTAGGCATCTGTATTCATAAAAGCATTGATCTGGCGAGAGCACACTTGTTGGTCAAACATTTCCAACTTCCAGTAATACTTATTTCCATTGGGGCGCTTAGATTTTCACCGGACCATCATTTGAGGTTCCTGCTACCTATGCTGTATTATTATTCACAGCTAGGATTTAGGTCCCCATTAAGCACCAAGTTTGTGGTCTAATTATCAGAGCAGGTTGAGATCACAGGCTGTGCCTGTAATTACAGACTAGGTAATGATTGAGGAAATTGTGTTTAAAGATGATCATTTTGTTCTTTTGTGGCTTTTTGACATTGACAGAGAGAGTCAATTGTACATATTAGTCACTCCAATTTCATAGGCTTCATTAGACTTTATGGTCCAAACATTCTGTCACAACGTTTTGTAGAAAACAATGATTTCTCATTTTTGTATAAGAAGAATTCACTCAACATCTGGTTTGAAGTTTACAAGATAGTTTTTGTTATATTTATTTTGCGGCGGAAACAGTGCAGGGGTATCATCTGTTACTCCAAGCCATGCTTCATTCTTTGTCCCAACAAAACCCACTAACCCAAGAGACACTCACAGGCGAGGCCCTGTACTGAGCAACTTCATGCTAGCTTTCTTCAGTGCTCTAAGTCTCTATATCATTAGGTTGTATCAGTGTCTGATAGCTTACATATATAGCATCCATGTTTTATCTCCTATTTACTGGTAGTGATTTTAGTATTACTGTGTTTGTTTGTTTTTTACTAAGCTCTGATGATCCATTGGAAAGACGTTATCTATCATTATGTTATAATGCATACAATTTTTGATGTTGTTGATGTTATTTCATGTTTGACTTATTGGAGTCAAACATGTCAGACTCATTGGTAAAACAACCAGTTGGTATTTGAGCAGCAGTGTTGCGTAACAGTCCGACATGCCCGGTCCTGTTCACCAGCCCCATCTGCTGCCCCGCAAGGCAAGGCATTGAATATAGAATTTGTACTTCTTTGCAAAATGTTTTAAACCTCTCTAAACTTGATCACGGAGGATGTGTTCAAGTGATGTGAAACCAGACGAGCAGACAAGTCAGCGCGCTTGACTGAGGACTGTATGGGACTTGTCATCAATGATAGCGGGGAATAATTGAGCTGTGCATCTCCTATCACGCTGGGGTCCAGAGCAGCAGAGATGTCAGCCAGCCAGTCAGGCGGTCAGTCAGTTGAGTTAACTTAATTAGTCCCCAGTTAGTTGCCCACATGTCTCTGATTGTTGCACCCCGACAAGCCAACAGTCTTGGGTAGAAAACAAATGATATTAGGGAATGTATGTGTGTGTATATATACACTGTGAAAACAGTCTACCTTTCAAAAAATAACACCAAGAAAACCACTTTCAAGATAATATTGCCCCAGCGGTTTTCACTTTTCTCAGCCTAAAGCTTCTATCATGTTGGCTCAATTACTGCAGCATCAACCAAAGACATGATTAGTAGTGGCCCAGTCCGGATAATGAGCGTCTGGATGGCCTCTCTTGAGAGTGGAACTGGAGGCGCAACATGATGCAGCACAATCAGAGGGTCCTTATTGGAGGAATCTATTGTCTTGATTGAGCTCAAGTTTCACCAGTGAGGCACCTCCAGAGTTGAGGTTCCCTCCAGGGCATTAGTAAAGTGGGAAGAAAATACAATAAAGTGTCATGGCCAATTAAACGGTTAATACATTAGGTCCACATTTGAGAAGCTTTGCTTTTGAAACTATTCCCAGATCCATGGAAATGTACCCACATTCATTTTCCGTTACGTAAAAAGGGTGTTATGTCTAGATCAACATAGCTATTTTTAATGCAGCACGCTTTATTGCCCTCTCATTGCATAGTCCATGAAATAGATGCCTAGAATGGGAAAAGAGTGCTATTTTAATGGAGCATAATGGCAGCATTCACTTTCATCAATACATTGAAACTCAGGCATCATCCATTGCAGCTATAATACTGTAAACTGCACATTCACAACAAGTTCAACTGACTACATAAGCATCTAAGTAAGAGTAGAACAAGTGTAACAGGTACATGTATTGATTTTTAAGCAAAGGTGTATATGAAGTCCTGTATACCTATCGTTGTTCCTTAAAAAAGGAAGCTTTAAAGACTTAAAAAGACACTGATGCAAACAGTATTAAGAATGGACAGGAAATGGTGAAATGTCCCAAAGTGCTACCATTAAACTTGGATTTGGTTTCCAGACAGATTTCCCCATATGTAAACAGTTTTACATATGGGGATTACCATATGTAATCCCCATATGTAAAACTGTCTCTGCAGTAACACGTAGTATTACGGGCAAACCAAAGGAAATGTGAACAGCCCAATATAAAAGCTATGAAGAAATATTGACTGCTTACGGGTCAGAGGCAGACATAGAGGAGATATGGATGGAGAAAAGCACATCTCATGCAACCAAGAATTAGTCAACATTTGATTTATACAATATTCTTATAAACGGTTTCTGCAATTCTGCAAAATGTGGAATATTCCAGAGCTTGAACTACAGACCTGTTCCGGAATGATCCTGATATTCGTTAAGGGCAGAGCTACAGATCTACAGGCCTGCAGATTTCCATAAAAGACATACTGACAAATGCAAGATAATGTAAGACATAGCTACCCGTTTAAAGCAAACATATTTTAAGAAACACACACCCATGGAAGTAGGTACAACACACATCCTTATTCTACCCACAACGTGACACTGCTGGGAACTTATGCTTCTGAACAGCAAGTGACTGCAATCTACGTACTGCAATCAGCAAGTGCTATTATGATGATTAATACTGTGATGTGCGCTGCAGCAGAAAGTAAATTGAAAGGTCTGTTGAAAGGAGAGTATAATAAGCGCCTTTCAAAAACAAAAGGTAGTTATCATCACTGCTGCGTCCCAACAATGGATGGTTGCAGACACCACTAAATGCTGACGTAGTTTTAGAAAGCTGCATGGGAATTGTGGGAATGTATGTTAACATATGTAGACATTGTTATTTCAGCTACAAAGGTCATGGCCAAATGACCTGATCAGCTGACCAGTATTAACTCCCAACATCCAAGCTGGATAAAAGTTCAGCGCATATCCTTACATTTCTATGCTATTCGTTGCATAGAAATCATTTTTTTAAATAAAATGTGTACAGCTATAAAATGCACCCTGTTTAGTTTTGGGTGTTATTTAAAAAACAAATTCGCTCCTCACACACACACACATACACACACACACACACACACACACACAGCTAACTATGAGGCACATTGTCAGGGATGACGTGTAGCAAGGTATGGTTGGGACATCGCAGTGTAATGTATGATGCAAAAGTAGTACAGTTATAACTTTCTGTTATATTTCTCACAAACGTAACACTGTATCGTGAACTAAAACCTTTAACTAATAAAGGTTAAATGAGGGTTTCATAATGACTCCTTACTCATATATATAATACATTTAGGATAGCAACTTGGTTTCCGTTTTGCATTTGCCTTTGTATTTGCTGTGTTCTACTCCACCCTGCATGACTTCAAATCAATCAATAGGTATCTATGCCATGAGCTCAATCTCTTGTGGTTTTGGCTTCTTCAACTGGCAACGCTTTGTGAGCTGTGGAATAATCAGCCCGGTTGGTCTGCCACTAATTGGGAACCAAAGGAGAAGCATGCGAGTATAGCAGCTTGTTAGGCCCCGAGGGGGCTACATAGGGGGGCTGCAGCATGACTTATCAGTTCATCTTGTAGATGGTTTCTCTGTTTATGGTTTGTGGATGATTTGTGAGTATTGTGGATTTGTGGACTTCACAATTCCATACGGGTCAATTGTTATCTGCTGTGGGTTTAGAAGCTGAAGACTGGTGCCTTACAGATGAGGACTCTGGAAGTAGCAGCAGAGTAGGTTTATTTGGGGGTGTATGTTGAGACGGAAGATAGCAGTGAGTCTGCAGAAGCAGTAACCTTCTGTTGCAGTCTGACCACAACTCTTTTGACTTCCTGTTCCTGATTCAGATTAATGACCAATGTTAGTAAGTAACTCAATCATTGAGGGGTAATACAATTCATTTTGACTTAATAGATACAAGAAAAACAGAATAAACAGCACACCTGTATATTAATTATTGAGAATACTTCAGCTATACATTTAGGAGATGAAGTAGCAAAATATCCTTAAAGTCCGTATAGGTAACCATTCTTAGTTATCCATTTTAATTATATTTATGTAATCATATTTTATCTATTTAAATTTGGCATCAGTTTGTTTACTAGTTGAATGAGTCAATCTCAATCACCATCCTAAAACGAATATTGATACTTGGATATCTTGTAATGTTTTAAATTGATATAACCTAAATTTATATATACACATTTTAAAACACAAACACACAGACACATTTGGCATGATGCTTATGCAGATTCATCTGCATAGCCTATCCTCGTGTAGCATATTTAAGAGAATGGACAGTTACAGTTATAAAACTAAAATTGAATATTCAAAAGTGAATTTTGCCACTGAAACAGAGAGCCCTCTTTTAAGAAATAAAGTATAACACCACGCTCCCCTGGAAACAGCTGGTGGTTTTCTCCAAGCTCACTAACTGAAAATAAAAAATTAAATCACGCATGTAATGGAATCCCAATCTCTTCCAGATGGAACACTTCAAATTCTGCTCATTGCTCAGACACTACTTTACAGTCTATTCGATACTGGAAGAGAAAGATGACATTCAAAAGCCTATGTCGCAAACGTGCTATTGCAACAATATCACAATGGGATGGCAATTTGGTGAAACCCAATGCCCATGTTGAAATGGCTTGGAACATTTTTGAGGTTTTGTTTAGAATTTTTGTTTCAATTTTTGTTTGAATATGTTATGTATTTTGATTATCAGTCACTAAAATAAATATAAAAGTAAAAACAGATCTCTGCTTCACAACACACAGGCGCAGAGAGACAAAAACAGATTCTACAATTTGAGTAAGAGCACACCTATGTAGACATAGACAGAGGGATGCACTTGGGGTAAAGGATGTCAGTCATGCAATGTTACATTGATTACATTTTCATTGAGACAACCTATTCAAACAATGTATTGGGGCTTCGAGTCTTAAATTGTATGTCCCCAAACCCCACCTACCACCACCAAGCAAGTGACAGGGTGATGTTGATTGTCTAACCTTTATCATTCCCCACTACTCTTCAGTGACTCTTAGTTCATAAGGTGACCGTCACACTGCTTTCCTGGGGAAGTTATTTTATTCCTGTCCCCCTCTACTGCAAGGCTAAATTACCCATTTTGGGGAAGCGTGATGTACTTTTTGTAATGAGTAGGCCTAGTCATTTGTCTTATCTGGACTCTGTCAATGTTTGGTTTGTACTGTCTCAGTGACCGCTGGTCAGATCAATTTTTGTGGACTATGGTATAATGCTTGGAACTCTGTTAGACACCAATAGATGAATTTCTAGTTGACAGAATCCGCCGTCAACAGAAATGTGATCTGCACTTTGACACCTAGTGTATCCTTTAAATCTTGCTCCTCACCTCTTTCTCCATTTGTTCTTGTGTAAGTACTTTTAAAAATCCATCCTAAGATCTGCCAGTCATTGTCTGACCCATTGTGGGTTAGTGAATGCATTCCTAGGTTTAGGTTTGTTTAGGTTCCCATAGGGATAGAGTTAGGGTTAGAGTTAGCCCTTATTCACTTCTGCTCTTGTGGCATATCTTGCATTCGGTGATATGTGATTATCTGTTTTGGAAATTACAATAACATGGAATACCCTGCCAAATGTATTGATTATGCTTGCATGATCACACAGCTCTATTACACTGTGTATGAGGAATTTGTGTGGATGTTGAACATCTATTCTTTGTTAATATTTAGAAGATGAATCTGAACTATTCCGTTTTTATTGAGTTTGCCTGTTATTATCCAAATTCATGATTATATTGGCTATGCTGTTATTTATGTTATTTAGTATATTTTATGTTTTAAAACATTCTTATTTAGAATTTAGAAATCATTTCTAAAGACTTAATTAACTTACTTGATTAAGGTTTTGCACAATAGGCTATAACGGCATATTGAGGATACTACAATGATTTTTGGAGAGCTTTGAAAAAATTGCTTTGCTAATTTATTGGTAGACAGGTTATGAATTGAGATGAGTATGAGATTTGTACATTTATGAAACATGAAATGCAGTCTTTATTGAAAGTCAGAAAAAAACTGTTTGGTAGGCTAATATAAATAATTGCAGGTCGTAGACGTAGGAATGCAAATCGATAAGTGTATTGTAATATAACATTTGTATACTATTGGGACATTAAATAAAACACGGTAGGCCTACCCTAGTAATTTACAACCACAACACGCTGTTGCTTTAAATATGCTATAATCCCGCCCATTGTGATTTTGGACCAATCCGTAGCTCTGGCACAGATACGTCTTTGAATTATGGTCCAATATTATATCGCCTCTCAAGAACAGCAGGACATTAGCGGACTACTGCAATTTTCATTAACTATCTCAATAGTCACCAAGCCTGTAAGAAACGGGTGATGCGACAGACAATGCAACGCATCTGACTACCAAAGACGACCGGAATGTACAGACCAAGGCGTGGGACTCTTTGGCAAGGTTCACGTTGAACTGCGAATCAACGACAGTTCCGTCATATTAGGTGGGTTTCAGGCAACGTCCCTCTCTTTTCCTTCCTCTCTATTTACACAAACTGCGACAATGTAACATGTAACGTTACACACATTTGGAAGGTTTGGTTAAACGTAGGCTATTCACTCAGTCGTTACCCAAATGTTTTCTACGTCTGATAGGATTATCATAGTATATCACATGTGTTGTGTGACTGTAGAAATGTGCGGTCTATATCTCGGTGATATGTAGTCTAGCCGTGTCCTATTGACGAATAATGTCATTAATTGGTTATACTTAGTAGGATACATGTCAACTCACAGAGGACGTGGGGTATTTTGTTGTCCTCCTTTCCTATTTCTTAATAAATAACCTATCCATAGGTCTAGTCTCTTCTCATTACCGTGTTTCGAGGAACTGATGGCTAGCTGGTATAGTTTCCTAATAATGCGTGGCATACATAACTCGTTATAATGGTCACCATTTAACGTTATAGTTTCCTTAATTCTCCTCATCTCGTGTTTGGTCTTGGTTATTAAGTAGTTGAATACCTTCGATTCATACTCATTTCACGATTCGAATTGTTTTTAAGCGAAATAATGTTTTTTGTAGGCAAATAACAATATGTCTTCGCTGGATACATCGCTGAAATCACAGCCCAATCACTAAAATAAGAGTAGTCTCTATTGCAGTCATTGAGCGCCACTGCAGCTGTTGGTAAGCATAGTGTGCTGGTGGTTTCATGCCCAGAGACATGCACATCTGCTCTGTGCAGGTGGTTGGTATAAAGACAGAAGTCCCGTTTATACAGATTATTTCCTTTTTTTACTTGTCTTGCTTGGCACTACGGTTGCAGTAGCCGAAGTGTTTAGGCTCTGGCACCATTGCCCTAATTTCCTGGTTTGAGGAAAGACAACACGCCATCTTATTGTAAGTATTTTAAAAAATCCGTTGTGGTGCAGTCTCAGAGCTTGGCCAGCCCGACTGTCTGTGCACCATTCAGCTGCCCAACAACTATTGCCAACAACGAGAAACTCAAGTTAAAATGTCAAATAGTTTACTCTTTATTATTCATTTCGAATTCCATCCTAGATTATACATCCTAGACTTCTAATCTCATCATATTCACGCTGTACCTATAGCTGGACCCCACTACACTCACTTAGTAATAATAATACGAATAAGAATCATAACTTGAGCAGGAAGCATTATTGATATTAGTTTAATATACTTTTCAGATTTATGGAATTGCCTTTTTCTATCTGCAATATTGATTGGTCTGTGCACTTCAGATTAACTGTATGTCATGGCTGCTGCTTCGTAATTAACTGATAATGCACACACACACACACACACAGACACAGACACAGACACACACACACACACACACACAGCTAACTATGAGGCACTTTTTCAGGGACCATGTTTATTTTATCGTATGGGTCCTGCTGCTTGCCAATTCATCTTACGTTGTAAATTAGACAGTTGATAAGTAAGTTACAGCCCCTCCCTCCGGAAAAGCTAGCAACACTGTGCACCAAAAAAGGAGTGAAGTGGGTTACGTTTCTATATGTTTGTTAAGTATGTTTGCCCTTTCCCTGGCATGTTCGCTCTGTGGCTTGTTTCCTCAATGTTACATTAAAAACTTTTTAAGATGACCAAACCCTCAAACCAACCTCAGGGGTAGCTCCAATATTGTTAGTGACCACAAATTGATGAACTTAGTGAAAGAGGGTGTTGGCTCGTTGTATAAAAGGAGATAACATAACGGCACCAGTCAGAAACGGCAATTACTTAACCTTTTGTTCTGTATGGTCCCCCTGTGGTATGCATTTTCTTTTCAATTTTAATTTGGTTGAAGACTTGGTTCGTGGCCCTTTGGCCCTACTGTGCTTTGTCTGTTTGGGTAATGATTGTGTCCAAGTTAAGTACTACTGTGCTCACTGTGTGTTCTTGATTGGTCCAGCTGTTGGGGGTCAGCTGTGGAATGTGCCACACCATCAGTCTCAATTGGACCCTAATGAAGGCTTAGTGGAGGGTCATTTGCTTGAATGTATGTAGTGAGTGACCCATTAATGTGGTGCAGTGTGCTTGATTTTGAACTATAGCGTTTGCTGGACTAGGGAGATCTGGTGTTGTTGTTTGTTAAATTGTAACAATTGTTCTTGTAATATGTGTTGTATTTGGATATACTTATACAACTTGATGTTTGCTACTTGAAATATTAATGGAAATAATGTCAGGGATAAGTCTTGGTCCTGCATCACCCTCGCAGGGTTTATTTCGCAGTAATGACAATCAATCAATCAATCAATATACATTATTACGCTTATTACACGGCTACTTACTAAAGAAATCGATAATTTGACACAAAATATAACAACAACAAAACTATTTTATTGATTCAAAATGATTGTATTGCTCTCGCAAAAAAAAAGGCATAGCATTCATAGCAACGGTCTGTTATTCATAGCAGTTGCCTGCTGTTCAGAATTAACAGCCTGTAGAATCACCAATCAGAATCGAGTATTCAACAAAGCCATGTAATACATTTGATAAATACATTTAGGGAGCCCTAAGGAGGCGTTCTCTCACGTGAGTAGTGAAAGTAGAATTTCTCTGTTCGTTCTAGTTTTCCTGCTCTCCCCCTCTAACACACTAACCATTCACATCTTATTCACTGGCGCCTTGCAAAGCCTTATCCCTTCTCCTTGTGATGAAGTGTGGATGTGGTCGAGTTTCACTGTTACACACACACACACACACACACACACACACACACACACACACACACACACACACACACACACACACACACACA
>JAOPJO010000054.1:20201020-20211055 GCA_027123675.1 Molva macrophthalma | reverse complement strand
GTGTGTGTGTGTGTGTGTGTGTGTGTGTGTGTGTGTGTGTGTGTGTGTGTGTGTGTGTGTGTGTGTGTGTTGGAAACTAATATTCCATTTCCACAAAGTCCTTGGGAGTCTGAAGTCATCTCCGATAAATCATTGGTGAATCAAGCATCCTTGTAAGCTGCCGACTGGTACACGGCCTGAGTCACAGTGGTTAGGAGAGCATGAACCTTGCCGGATTTGTCAAGAGGGCTCCTAGCTGTACGACACATTCCTAAATCATTTTGCCCCCTCATATCCCTGACCTGTGTCAGCTTTGGTTTTTGGGGAACCCCAGCCCAACCCCCATTCCTTCTTTTCCGCCACGTAGCCCTGGAGGCACATGCAAGATCCCCGCAGAGACATTTGGATCAGGTTCTGTGATTGTCTGCGTATGAGAACATTTGTGTGTTTTTTATTTTAATTTTTTTTTATTTATTGACTATCGTTTCTCTTAAAGGGACAGTTCAAATCTTTGTTGTAGATCTTATTTGTAATTGTAATGATTTGTAACTGAAGCTTATTTATTATGAGCAGTGTTTTCCACTGTTTACCTCCCGTTTCAACTGGTAAAACTGTCTATTTCTAGTGAGATGCCAGGATATTTTGCAGCTGTTTTGTAAATGTGTTTGCCATAGCTATCCACGGCAATATAAGATATCAACTAAGTATTGCAGACGTCAATAACATCATGCCGTCCTTGCATCTTAAACATGCAAGTAAAATAAAAACTGCCAGTGTCTCTCTAACGCCATATTCCCCCCATGTGTTTTCATGTGGGGCATTGTTTCAATTGGTTTCATATTACATTCTTTCCTCTTCTTTTTGGTTGGCTTTGTGCAGCCTTCATGACATGTTCTGCATTGTTAGAATTTCTGGGTTCAGCTGTGCATCAGCTCCAGCTTGATGAGACAGAATTTGTGGTGAGACTGTGCAGTATGAAGTAGAGGTCGACCGATAGTGGATTTTTAAAGGCCGATATAATAACGATAGTTTGGAGCAGGAAAAAAACGATAGCCGATTAATCGGCCGATTACAAACCATTCATGTTCGTGCAAATTCTGGGGGTAAGGAGGATCCTAAAGTGTGCAATTTCTGTTCATGAATGGATAGTTACGTGGCTGGATTATTTGGAAGACAGAATGCCAAATTGGTAAGTAAAGTAAAAGTTGAATGGTTTATTTTCCTGCCTGTCTTGTATCGTGAACAAGGAGCTGAAAGTTTTGCGTTATATATTCGAGAGATAACATTTGTCGGGAGAAATAAACTGAACACAGGTCAGACATGACTTGAATGCCTGGGGTAAACTGTTCCGACGTTTACCCCGGGACCGCAAGGTTTAGCCCACATTTTCTAACCCTATCGCCAGAATAATGCGTTTTTTTCATGGAGTGGAGAATTTCTTTATGAAAAAAAAATCTCTGATGTAGTCTACATTGAAAAACGTAATTTAAAGTCTGTCGCACATTTATTGCTGCCCCTCTCCTTGTCGCCAGTGCTTTTCATAAAATCAAGGAAGAAAGAGTGCCATTTCATGGGGTCTTTAACAGTTGTTTAGATTATCAGGAGTTAATCACACGCACACAGATATTTTTCAGCAAAAGTGGCCCTCAAATGATCAGATATGGCCATTGGCCCATAGTTGTGCTGCACTTACGAATAGCCAAATTCTAACGACCATGCTTTCAGCAGAGCAGCAATTATCTTCAGTCTAATGCATTAATAATGCCATACAATAACCAACAACCTTATCATGCTCATAATTTATGAATAAATCTCTTGAAGTTAACTTTCAATTAAATATAAATGATCTCAGGTACACAATGACATTACCTTGACTTCGTGTATGGAGCCTCCAAGCAAAAACGCGATGCACGTCCTCGCGTGACCGGTGGATGCTGCGCAGCCATCAGCCACTATCGGAGCCAAGTTCCGCCGATAAAGGTAGTTTGTAAAACGTCCTATCTGCACCGATTAATCGGCTAAACAATTAATCGGTCAACCTCTAGTATGAAGTCATACAATTGCAAAACATTGCACTTAGACTGGCTGAAGAAGGTCCCTTTAAGTGTGGAATTCCTTTATCAGATAAGGCTTTCTTTAAATGAGCAGTCAAAGATAAAGATAACATGAGAGATGGAAGAAATTATACAATATTTAATTGATTATGGGGACATGTCTCTCAAGGTTTTATGAGCAAATTACAAATATTATTATACATCAAATTTCCAGAGTACTTAGTAGTTTTTTAAATATCTGATCAGCTCCAATAAATAGAAGCTAGAGTTAATAATAGCCTTCTCTAGTTGCAAACCTCGAGATTAATGGAAACTAAGTTGTACTCTTTCCAAGTGTTCGAAGATGACCCTAGTTTAAGTTGATGATGATTAACAACACTGTTTTATGACATGAAGATCCTAGCCAGAGGGGAGACATAACTGCAAACATTGCAGATGAGGTCAAGGTAATGGCAGTGGAACTGGAAGAAGTAGTTTGATGAAACAGCAGCAACTGCTCTATCAAATACTGCTTATATGAAAACTATGGTGTGGCAGCCTTTATGATTTCAGCCTTTATTCCTTTTCTACTTCCATTATCCATTTATCAGATCAATCCATTTCTGTATCCCTCAACTGAGTATTGATGCGTAGGGATCTTCAAGCTTTGTAACACTTTAGTGGAAATCTCTTGGAATAACCCAATTTTTTTTTTATGAAAGAAATTACATCACAGAACGCAGTATCTTACGGTTATTATCAGATGACGCACTAAAACACAGATGTTTCCAACTTAATGGTTTTATCATGTTTTGATAGATTTGCAAACCACATTCACATTTTTATGTCAGTGGTGTACACGGGTTCAGTCAGGGTATTGCCAAAATCTTCCTTCTCAGACCTACAAGAAAAAAATGATTGTATTTTATAAAAATATTAGTTTTTTATTGAATAGTTCAATAGTATATAATCATTTATATTAAATAGTTGATTTTGCTTATTGTGTTTTGTTTATAAGTGGTTGACCAAGCCATTGATTATACCGTATACAAAAAACGATTACCATTATGGTTTAACTTAGAACTTTGTGCTGCGGGTCATGTGGTTTGGCAAACAAAGGCCTAATTTCGGACCAACTTATAATATTATTGTGTCTTACCCTATTAAACATGGATATGCCTTTTCAATTGAATGATGAACAGCACTATTAACGTTCAGTGGTTTTACTGGCTACAACTGTTCATGGTGGATGGTACTTGATGACTGGATTTTAGAAATGAAAGCTATGACCTAATGGCAAAATACAAATACATTGATATCTTGCTTGCATGCAAACTGAAAGCCTGGGAAATCAGATGGCCACCTACAAACGCAAACGACTTCAGCTATAGCCTTGCGTAAAACCCCTATTTCAGTCATTTTATATACTTCATATAAGTTGTTCTATTTATTAGTGTTTCACCACTTCCATATGCCAGCAAGGATGGATTTGATAGAAACTAACAGGAATTTAGTACTTTCCATGAAAGATTTGTTGAGTGGAAGGTTAATTCTGCCAATCATGGAAGTGCTTTGGCGCTCATCTTAAGGTGCTGTCTGCCGTGGCATTCCTTTGACTCGATGCACTATGGAGTCCTACAAGCACACTTCAGCACAGCTTCTGCGGCCCACGACTTAACCACAAGGGCCCTTGAGTCTTATGGGAAAACCAAATTGTCCTTATGTTGCCGTCTCACAAATCCTGCGAACCACAAAACACTTCAAATGCTGGTGTACACTAGCTAATCGTATCCCCTAGATTCTAATCGTATCCCCTAGATTCTACTGCAAAATGCTGTAACATTGGAAACGTAGAAAGGTTGTGATCCTGGCGAATCTCGATCCTTTATGTCTCTATCCTTCATACAATACCACACACATAAAGGCATTGGGTATCAAGACAGTGAATGTCCTTAGCACAAGAATAAGAGGCCCTTTCACCCCACCATATATAATGTCATTTTATCAGATTGATTCCATCAAATATGAATACACTGGGACCTTAACCGGAGCTTTCTGAGCCGGAGCTAGACACCGCAGATACTGGCATTGTTATGAATGTATCCATAACACGGTTTGCCAAGCAGAGACAACAGAAAGAGTGAACTCTTGTACTGTGTCTAAAGATTGGGAGTTAATGTCATTCATGTTTAAAAACTAAAAAATAAAATAAAATGATGCAAGGAAGTAATCAAAGTATCATTGTCCAGTAGGGGAACCATTTTGATGAGAATAGCTGAGGAGTGCAGGTAAATCCAAATTGATTTTCTTGGGTATTTATATATAGCTGTGACAAGATTCATTTTTCTATTGCTGAAAATAGTCTATGATTTAACACTGTTGACAGATTTAGGTTTGTATGATCTATCAACTAGCATCAGATAGCCAAAGATAGGTTTTATGTGCTTTTGTATATATTCTTTTTCCTCTAATGATTATGTTTAAAAGCAAACTTTGCACATAAGACCTCTAGGGAAAACCATGGTTTAAGCATCTTTAAGGCTTTTGAATTCAGCCATGCTAGAAATAAGAAACCCAGAGGTAAAGGTTACTTTGTATTGCTTGACTGGTTTTATTAAAACAGCCTCTCCCTTCTATTGCCGTGGTCCACAACAATACCCACTAAATAGATCCTAATATAATTTCATGAAGGAGGAAATCCCTGCATCGTCTCTCCAGGGCATCCCACTGGCGCCCCATCTCTGCCCAGAGCCCATAAAAGTCAACCCCCATGACACCTGGTGAAGAGTGCCTCTTATTGACCGGCTAAAACCCCCACCACCGCCCCTCCCAAATGCTGCAATGCTCCCAGGTCTCTATCTGCGTGGACGATCTCTACGAGGGGCCGGCCGGGCCCCAGACCACGGCCTATAGCGTTAACGTCAATTACTCTGCCCTGATTTAGTGGACGCAGCGCCAGGCCGGGAGAGCTGCTCCATTACTGGGCCGTCAGCGTTGCGTTTCCCCCCTCACTTTTGTGCCTCACAAGCTCCCTCTCCCCCGTTCATGATCACAATCTCTCTTCCATCCCGTTCCGTCTTATCAACCTTGGGCGATACAAAACACCACTTTGGTTGGGAGAGCCCAGCGATAAATAATTGACATGCCGGAGTACATTAAAAGCAAGTGCCCTGAAGGTGGATAGTCATGTAACCAGAAGGAGATTTTTTTTTATTTTCATCAAATTGGATTGAAAGGCTTCAAGAGAAGTGGGCGTGTGTTACTCGCATGTCCAAGACGACAAATTATGTGAATAATGTAAATGGGAGCAGGGGTCAGTGGCCTGGCTTCTCTACTTGGTATTAAAGGGATCATAGCTATTGCCATTACTATTGTGGATGCATCCCTGTCATATTTAACTTATTTGTTTTTGTGCTGCGGCAAAACTTATTTATGTATTTGTATGTATTTACGTGGTTGCACGTTGATTGTAATCATTATTTTGATCAGTAAAAAGCCTGACAGGATAGCGAGTGATAGCAAATACAATATCACAAATATTGGAAAATGAACACAATTTATTATATGTCGACGTTTAACTTTTCAGTATACAATGTAAGAGAGGGGTGTGCAAATTGGCAAGATTTCCTTCACAGATGTCAGATTGGATTTAAAATCTAGTGAAAACCCTATCAAAAAAGACATTACTTTTGTACCCAAGGAAATGTATCAATTTGAATGTATACATTATACTTGAATGTACTTTTTATATACAAGGTGTGTGTTTTTTTTTTTTAAACGAATGCTTTTCAAACCACATTCTCGTATCATGGATTAGGTCATTGTGATGCTTAATAGGCTTCTGCCCCAGGACCTTGAATTTCATACATCTATGCTAGAGAACATACCGGTACTTTACTTCGTCCTACTACCTCTTCCCTTTGGTCATGCATTGAGTGTCTGGAGCAGTTGTCTGCCAAAGTTAAACAGTGACAGTTCACACAGTGAAATGTCATGCTTACCTTTGTCATGCAAAACAAACATGCAGTCTTCATACAATTGTTAACACAAAATTTTTGATAGTTGCCAAAGGAGGTGATCAGAACATTTCAAACTAATCTGCGTTTGCCCAGCTTTGTCTCCATCAGTTTACATCTCCGTATCGGCACTCACAAGGCCGCATCAGACTGGACTCCCTCCGCCTCTATCTGCCCACGAGTGGATATTTGGATCGCAGCCTGCCTCTTAGAAACGATTTCCACTGTTCTCCTGAGATGAAAAAGTCGGTTTGCTCTATTAATCATGCAGGAGAGACTCTGCCTGCGCAGTGTAAAGATTCAATTGCAAAGTAAATGGATTAGCGGGAAGTGAATTGCTATGTTGAGGTATACGGACAGGCAGATGGATGGAGAGGTGTGTATGCATGTGTGTAGTGCATGCAATTCTCTGGGTGAGAGAAATCCACCCAGAGACTGATTATGTCGGTTTTTATAAAGATTTATTTTATGGTTCCCATATAAAGGAGCCTTTACTTCAGAAAGTAACAGCATTTTGCCATCTGGTGAAGGAAAAAAACAGGCTTTATCGATACTTAGCTTCTATCAATGTCAGCAGGTTTAGTAGATATGCAATCCAGTTCAACGACCCTGTACAGAGATATGAAGCCAAACTCGCCAAACAAGTGGTGGATCATGAATTTCCCTCCTGAGAGTTTTTTTTTGTACATTTCCCATTCCTGTTTGTTATAATAACCAGCATTTTCAATGGTTTCCCTTTTATTTAAGCTGCTGTTTTAATATAGTTAGCTTTGGGTTGGAGGCCCTCCCAGACCTAACCTATACTGGCTTGTTCTCAGTAATGCACAATAGTAGTGTTGGCCTCCCATTAGTTGTAGCCTGATTTCATAATGTCTAATGTACTCTCTTGTGAGTAAATTAAGTGGTTAATCATGGCCATCATGGGTCCAAATGATGTCCAATAAGCAATCGGTTAACCTTGCTTTATCCCAAAAACAAAGGCAGGAGCCTTTCACTTCCCAAACCAAATGACTGCTTAGTAAATTATTCATGTTGGCTAATACATTTTTTAAATTGTTTACGTTTTTAAGTCATTTTATATAAAAAAAAGAATCAAAATTTGGCCACTATAGCTGATGGTAGGGAAGAGCTCAGTACTTTCCTTTTTTTTAATGATTTATTTTTTGCATTTTTATGCTTAATTCATGAAGATACAGTGAGTTAGACAGGAAGGTATGGGAGAGAGAGGGGAGGTCATGCAGCAAATGAACACGGGCAGGAATCGAACCCGGGTCACTGCCGTAAGGACCGAGCCTTAATGGTACGCGCTCCCCTTTACTTTGATTTAAAGCGGAAGGAAGTAACCGCTCAAAAACATTAGAAAAGCATGACGAAGGAAGTGATGTCATGAGAGGTCATTTATCCACTGCCTGTGGGGAAGAGGCTGTCTGGCCGGCCATCTTTAATTGTGCTTCATGATCCTGTTAGGGCCCGAGCTATGAGCTAGGCTGTTCTGAGTTTGTTTTCATCATTTGATTCGGTACAAGACACACTATATAATAAACAGTACTCGTGTTCTACTGTAATGCTATGAGGGTGTAATGGAGGGCGTTTTTCACTTGTTGTTTGGTGTGAGATAGGTTGCTTTGTCATGCATGTTCCTATATGTGTTATATTTGATTGCATCTCAATTCTATACTCTATTGTCCTACCTCATTGACTGCATCAATCAGTGTTAAGAGTCCGGCTGAGGATCGACCTATTAAATCACGTATGAGAGGAAGCCCATTTTTCACTTCCAATGAAACACTTCTCTTGAAACCCAACGTTTAATCCTTCTTGTCCATGCAGGGTGGAGAGGTCCACAGACCAGGTGATCAAGCCGGTCAACGTGGAGGCCCTGTCCAAGTGGGTGGGCAAGATGCCCACGGACGTGCTGCGGGACATGCCGGCCATTGCCCCCATGCTAGCCAGACTGGGCTACGACCCCCACGCCAACCCCCCCAACTATGGGAGACCCGACCCCAAGGTCCTGGACAACACAAGAAGGGTGAGTGCAGGGGTAAAAAAAACCCATTTAGATGTACACTAGAACACAGCTGCCATCGCCTCCTAATGCATCATGCTTCCCCTTTTCTTGGATCCCTTTTTAAAGATCTGAGCAGTGGCAGACGCAAAGAAGTGTGATTCAAACCAAGAAGCCATTGATTTGCGAGCGTGCACTCTGTTCCCGCAGCCACGTCCTTGCCACATGTCGGCCCATTCTCTGAGCTACGGTGAAGGCGGTGTCTATTTTTAGACGAGAGATAATGTTTTATTTTATCCTTTTTCTCAAGTGGAGCTATCAGGTGACCGTGCCCCCGCCGTCCCAGGACCTTGAGTTTCATACATCTACGCTAGAGGACATAACTGTACTGTTTCTTCTTGTGCACTTTCATCTTTTACATTTTCCTTTTTGTCACACTACTTGTGCACACTTTTTGCAGAATTTAGCACACATTGAAAGTGCAATGTTGTGCAAAACAGACAATATGTTTTACATTTAAATACATTTGTTCAAATTGTTTCCATTTGAGCTTGCCCTCAAAGTCTCATTTTGTTTTCGGCTGTTTTGTGTGGATATAATCGCATTTCTACAAATTCAATGTTAAAATGTATTTTATATTGCTGTGCTGATTTGACTGCCCCTCTGAATTCTGGGTAATGCTGACCCTTGCCAAACTAATTCTGGCCAGAGCAGCCTACTATTGGCAATTCAATTCCATGACGCCATACGCTCCTTCAAGTTCTTGTTCCTACAACATGTTTGTGTTAAATGGCTGGTGTCCATGAAAGATAAGTTGTCTCTGACTCCTAGAACTGACAGCAACAGAGCAGTGGAGAGAGTGAGCAAGAGAAGGAAGGAGAGAGAGAATGGAGATAGTATTGAGCACCTCAATGTGCTGCTGCTCGTGCAATCCATTGTGCTCTGTATCCTCTTGGGCCTCTGTTGCGTAAGTTCTGCCAATAAATGTGCACATGTGGTAATTTTTTGGTCTGCAGTACTTCCCGTTGCATTGACACATCCTCATTCCTCACCCACTCAACACGCTAATGTTCTACACATGCGTACAGGCCAGTCTCCGGGCTTACATATTTTGACTGCACTCATTATCAGTGTTTGCTTTCCGTGCGGATGTGTGTCCTGTTGTTGTGTTTGTGTGGTCTGGTTTCTCAGAGGGGGTTATCATCTGTTCTGTTTTTCGTACAATGCTGATTAGGGATGTGTGGCAGGACTGGAGTGTTTTGAAGTCACCGCTACATCTGAGGAAATCAAAGGGTCCATGGTCTTTTTAGAAGGCGTGTTATGCTCCTATGAATATATAGACATGGAAAGAAAGAACTTTTTGTTTTTCGCATCCATGAGCTTTTAATAATAGTGATGGTTATCAACTTTCATAATTGATGTGATATTACTAATGAAATATGTTTTGTAGCTTGTATAGCCTGTAGCCACATGTGTACGATTATCATAATGATACAAATGTAAGAACTTGGGTGATCTGAAATCAGTGGCTTCCACAGGCTTTGCCAGAGTACATTCTGGCTTGTATAAACCTGTGTGTGTGTGTGTGTGTGTGTGTGTGCGTATGTGGTTAGGATGGGTGGGGGTGGGGGTGGGGGGTAATTAAATCACAGTGTCTTCGGTGAGGATGTGATGGTTAGGCAGCGTGTAGTAATAGGATTTAGTGGAGCCAGTGTGGATATACAAGGTCAGCAGTGTATGGATGTTGTCTTTATGTGTGTGGATATTAATGACTACCTCAGGGTTATGGTTAGCATGTGTGTTTTGCTGTGTGGATATTAATGACTACCTCAGGGTTATGGTTAGCATGTGTGTTTATGTGTGTGGATGTTAGTGACTACCCCAGGGTTATGGTTAGCGTGTGTGTTTATGTGTTTGGATGTTAGTGACTACCTCAGGGTTATGGTTAGCATGTGTGTTTATGTGTGTGGATGTTAGTGACTACCCCAGGGTTATGGTTAGC
>JAOPJO010000054.1:20131172-20146464 GCA_027123675.1 Molva macrophthalma | reverse complement strand
CACACACACACACACACACACACACACACACACACACACACACACACACACACACACACACAAACACACACACACAGCCTAGAAAGAGACAACCAAGCAACACAAAGCATGGTTGTATTTGGAGGGGTCCAGCTTTTGCATGTTAAAACCCAGCATGGGAAACCAGGCCAACATTTTACAGTTGATGTCCAACCATGACAAGAGATTGATGGTTATGGTCTGATTGATGAGATCTCGTTAACTGGCAGCAGATGTCACTGTTTACCCAATGAGTATATGCTGCATGTTTTAAATGCTGACCTCGCAATTAGATTCCGCCCCAAAGAACCAGCGACCCACTGTCTGACACCCGAGGTGTTAACTGATGGGTTTGGATGCCTCAAACTCAATGAACCTCCGGGTTTCTGTTTAATTTCATCAAGCTATATTAATGGTGATTTCATGAATAAGTGGCTGTCTAACATTAGACACACATTTATTCTGCTATATTGGTTTTTACTAAGCATTGGTTCTTAGTTCTGGAGGACCAGAAGTGGAGTCAAACTAACAAAGAAATACCAAGACTGAGCATCAGCTGATTAATCAGTTGCTACTGGCAATTTCTTTACACAAAACAGACTTCAAGCACCTTTAAGCCCTACCATCTTCATGTCCTTTGCGTACTTTCTCCTTTCTTATCCCTTTATTGTCTACTGCTGGTATTGCAGGAGACAGAACCTCCAATGCCTCCTTGTGAAACCAGACCCCAGCTGTTTGTTGGAGTTCCTCTGCCAGGGGTCAGTCTTTATAACACAAGGGGTCAAGAAGGCCTGCCAGTACCCCCTCCTGTCAGTCTGTCTGTCTGTCTTAAAGAGTCTCCCTGTTGTGTTCCTCATTGTTTGGATACCTTCTGGTGTGTGGACCCCTCTACCAATGTACTTAAAGAGCCTCTATTTTACCACCAGGTGTGATGTTGATGAGCTATTACAAGCCATACTAATATCCCCGTGAGTGACATCACACGTGGGAGGGTCCACCCAGATGTATGATAGATAGATAGCTCAAGCTACAAGCCGATCCAGTGGACTGTAGCGACCGGTGGGCTGATCGATCCATCATCCATCTGGATTCTGGACACTCCCATGTGTGACGACACTATGGCAGATACAGGCCCTAATGACCTCCAGAAACCATCTCCTCAAAAAGCACAGAGTAGGGTGGCTCGGTGGTCAGCCAACCAGCTAATGGGCTAACCACGTAGGCAAATCTCCTTGTAGCAACCCCGGTTTTATTCACACCCGTGGTCCTATGCTATATGTCAATCCCGCTCTCTTCTCCAACCTGCTTTCCTGTCTCTCCTCTGTCCGGTCCATAAACGCACAAAAAAGCCCATAAAATATAACAAAAAACAAGCTGGCGTGAACCAAAAGTGATGTAATCACAGCCCTCGTGCACCTGTGGTTTATAAAGTGATTCGTCGCACACCTCTGACATTTTGAAGCGCTGCAAGCAGAGTGCGCAAACTTTGCGTCCATGGCACTGCGTGAACGGCGCATCATGTGACTATTTACTCTGCTTATGCTGGCTAGGTTTTAAATGGTTGCCTCATCAGGGCCTCAGGAGAAGGTGTGATGTACATAATCAAGCAGGCAAGTTCCCAGCTGTGGTGCGTCCCCACTCCGGGACAGGCAGGGTGGAACCCCATCAAGTGATAACAGGCTGAATGATGATGTGACCGGCCCAGACACATGCTCTGGTTGCATCTCTCAAAACGCACTGTTGTTGGCCAACGGCTGACGGCTGTAATGGTGAGTATGTGTGTGGGCCACACAAACCTCCTCCTAAGTTTCAGTGCTTTAACGCCTTACTCTATCTGCGATTTGAAACCCATCGCTAATCATTGACTAGAAGCACATCTCTGCTCTCGCTTATCCACAAGCCTTAGTGAACCTTGGAGCCACAGTCTTCAATTTAAACTAAACGTGATTGGTAAAAATGTGAGGTTTGAAAGGCTTTGTAATTCACCATCACGTGAGTCTGTTTAGAAATGTGTGTATTGATTATTCATGATACATTTATTTAATGTCCACTAGAGCATGTGGTTTGTTTGTGGTTGCTGTGGTTGATCAAGGATTGCTAATGTGAATCTCCTTTGATCTTACTGCACATGATCAGAACCAACTGCAGAATGGAGGTGTCCAGATCGTTGGTTTTTGTGAAATCACTGCGCCAATCTTTTGCATTTATTTATAAGTTTATAAGGAAATCGAGAAAAAACGATATGTAAATATATACATCAATAAATTCAGCAATGAATGTAGAAATATTTCAATACATCACTTTCATAATTGTCCTATTTAGTTATTTGATCTAATTAACTTAACTATACAATTATCCTTAATTGTGTCCGTTTTTATTCAGTGTGAGATTATGGAGGAGCTTGTATACCCACACCAATCCACGTGCTTCAATAATTTTCGGTAATAACTTTATAAGGAATCTTGTAGCCTAAAATTTCTTAGGATGAATAAGCTTTTGTAAAGAACAACTGCAAACCAGTGTTCTCATATGCTCCAACGAATCCAAGGAGAACGCTCCAAAAATGTACACAATATACAAATAAACATAAATGCAATATGACCATTGCCTTCAGTTGAACAAAAAAATATTTGTTTGATAAATTGATAACACATGAGTCATATTGACTTCAACTCCAAATCAGATTAGTTTAAATGCACTACGCACAGTAGTGCAATACACACTGATCGACTTTGCCGTTTCACTTGGCACAGCCTATGTAACAAGTGCCCATCTCTTGCGATACACGATTGGACTTGAATGAAAATACGTTAACAGACATTTACAAAACAAACAAATGGTAGAGGCATCGCAAACTTCTCTAGCAATGAACATGATAGCATTATGTGATTCCACGTCTCATCCACAACACCGCTAAAGCGGGCTGGTTAAAATAGCATATTCAGTTCGCCCTGTTGAATGCGGCATTTCCGTCATAAATCCACTGCTCATTGTACAATCCCGTAAATACATCCCAGCAGACTCCCAACCCAAAAGTGACATCAGAAATCATCAGCCACAACCGGTTATAATGCAGATCGAATGTTTTCGCACATGTCAGTGAAAGAAGAAGTTTGCCTTACGGTATGAAAATAAAAAAAGGTCGATGAACCTCCCGGGTACACGTCACGCTCCACTCGTGAAAGACGGCTATTAAAACGGATGTAGCTTGTGTCCCTCGCCAGCTGATGTACGACTAAACAACGGCACTAAACTCACCCTTGTTAGACTATTGCGAGCGAAATAGAGTGCGAGAGATAGAGAGCAAGGCAGAGAGCGAGAGTCGCCAAAAGCTGCCTTCTACCCTAGCCGGGTAGATTAGATACTAAACAACGCTTACAACCACTTCATAGATTGAAGTATGGCAGAAACAAGTCACGAAAGAGCCAAGACGATAGCAAAATCCGTGCGCGCACGACCACATATACACACGCACGCATAAACGCGCGCGCACGTTCTTTATTACCCTAAAAGTATCTACACGGTGGGAGTATTTAAAACCAGGCTCAAGTCATTCTCATCTCAAAGCGTAGTGTTCCTTTGCAAGCAAAACTCGATATTATCACGTGAACATGTTGTGAATTCCCCGGGGGTCATACTGCGTGTTATTAATCCAAGAGCCTTGTCAGGCGTAGGCCTACTGCTGCCTTTCCTTCCGACGCAGCCACTGGGAGACCATAATACATATTATGCAGCAGGCTTATTATACCGCATACCACATGTGTGAGAGCACCGTGCTGCTGTCCTCCTGCCATTTCCTGTTGTCGGTTTTTTTCCACAGTGGTCCAGTTATGCACTTGATTTATTGAGTTTATACTGGAGGCGCCTAATGTCCACAAGGCACACTCGTTTTTTATCCGTGGATACGACTATTGGTTTGATCCAGGTGTGACCTATATGACTTGTTATAAAGAGTCCCAGAACGAAAATAAGTATTCTACATTATGTCTCAACATTTTGATATTTTACTATGTTCCAATTAATTGGAAAAATTCCACCACTACCATATTCTTAAAACACAGTACCACGTTGTTTTTATATGCCCATTCACGGATTAGCCCTTGATGAATGTAAAATATGAACAATATAGGCAATATAGGCCAGACTGTTAAGTGAATGACAAAAGTTGAATGAAATTGGAGTTGTGAGGTATTATTCTAATTAATAAAGACAGCAACGTGAAGAAGTAAGGATGGCAAGAGTTGTAACCACTATTTGACCCAGTGTCACTGATTGTTCGAAGAGCAGGGGCTAATTTCATCAATGCTAGTTTTGTTTACCTTACATTACCTAACCCTTACATCGTAAATAGATATGGATAGATATGGCAGTATTTTCTCCTAACCTCTCTCATGTAGTCAATGTCAGTCAACGACCCAACCGAACAGGCCCACGGCAAAAATACGTCAAGTCTGAAATCGAAGTCACACTCACCCTTCCGAGCACAAACATTGGCACTTTAAATTGTAATCAGTAGGCCTCACCTTAACTGCAACTTTAACAACACAGTCGTAAAAAAAAAGTATTATTTACAACAAAACACAGTCACGTTCATAACACATCGCTAATAAAAAACACTGATAACGTTTTCACGACATCATCAGTACCCAATCGCTAAGCTGTGGTTGGTTGAGGGGGCATTTAAAACGCAAACATTACCCTATCAAGGGTGTGTCTATCTATCTGATGCCCCACCAGCTAGCGTCTGGCGACTAGCGCCGTCGTCTCCATGGAGACCACGTGCACTTCTAGAATCTAGACTTCGACCGCCGTGGAGATTCCACCGTGACGTGACAGTGACCGACAAGAGACGGCCATGACAGCTGCTGCCGCCACCTCTCCTTGGTTTTAAGCCAACACCGGGGAAGTTGAAACAAGGATGAATTTATGTCCCACTATACGAAAAACACGCTCAGCAGGTTCCTGCTAACGTTCAGTGAACTGACGTTAAAAGTGTCACCGGGTTCGAGTTATTTCTGGCAGTGAGAAAAAAAACAAAAAACCCTTAGGAAGTTAAATATAGAAATAGAAAAAAAAAGCTGAGTAAGATGCCTATATAGTAGCCTATAAATCAGCAAGCCAGTTTGGGTGAGATTACAAGAATATTGCCAGCAGCAGTATTCTTGTATTTCAGACTGTGATCGGCAGTCTTCAAACTTGGCCGGGGTGTGCAGTGAGTGTAACCCTAACTAATGGTTGTGAACAGGTGGAGACAACAAAGGCAGCCCCTATGCTGTAATTACCCAGCAATGCTAGGGGCTCCTTATACACTATACACTCTTATACACACCCTGTACTTGGGCTTGAACGATAGGGTTTGTCCTTATTAGCAAATAAAAACCAACAGTGTCAATAAACATATACAAGTATGTACGTTTACTCTTGCAGTTTCTGTGCTTCTTGCCAAGAACAGAGGAAGCAGCCACTGTACTGTTCCGGAAAACACATGATTCAAAATACTGGCTCAGCATTGTTTGGCTTTGAATGACTAAACCATATGTCAAGTTCCTCTCCAGGTGTGTGTGTGTGTGTGTGTGTGTGTGTTTGTGTGTGTCCATGGTGTGTGTATGGTATGTCTGTGTGTTTCAATGATTGTGCCGGTCTTTTGGTTGGTTTTTGTATGCATGCTACTGGATGTGTGTAGCCTACTAACTGCATAAAAGTGTTTCAATTCTTCTGTCAAGTGTTCTCTCCTCTTTCTGGTTGCAATAACACACTGTTGTTTGTGTGCAAGCATGGGCAAGTTGAGATTCAATATTGTGCCTAATGATAGTCTGGAAACTTCTCAGTAGGCTGCATGTCATAAATACTTCGAACTGCAGAGGAAGTCAGTGTATCAGATTCACATTGGAGCAGGTTGTGTGGAAAATATCACAGGACACACACAGGAGTATACACACGTGCCAATACTACACAGTCAAATGCTTGGTTATTCGTGCTAACTTCAGTGAAAAACTGAAGGTGATATATAAAATGTCCCTTATCCTGTTTGATCCATTGTGGTTCACTTTAAACTAGTTTTAAATACATTGAATTAGAACTACAAACCTGATTCTTCTACTGCAAAAAGTCCATTCCATTCCATTCCAATGAAGCGTACCCACTAGTCTACACGAGTTAACCCGGAGATCTCAGCCATTTTCAAAGTGCTAATTTGTACTACCTGTACATGTTTAGCCAGCAACAGGCTCCATTGGAACACGCATATCATGCTAGTTAGTTGTTTGTTACCTGAGTGTGAAGAGGGTAAATCAGCTAATCCATGATACTGTTGTAACCGATGCAGCGGCTGGTGAACCACTTCCATTTGCTCTCCCCGTCACTCTCCTCACGTGGCCAGCCCTGGGGGTCTCTGAATGGGACACACACCACCAGACCTGGGTGGCTGGGCGGCTGGCAGGGGGAGTGCAGGACTAGTAGAATGTGTAACTCTCCCAGATAGTTCTTTTGGCCCCAGCTCAGCATGAGTGAGTGAGTGAGTGTGTGAGCGAGTGTGTGTGAGTGAGTGTACAGCTGAGGGGTTGTGGGAGAGAGAAGAGAAGGAGGAACCTGAGGATTGAAGGAAAGGTGGGGGGGTGGGGAATAGGAGAGAAACAGAGAAAGAAGCCACACACACATACACACACACACACATACACACTGGCGTCCATAGTCGCACACACACACACACACACTTGTGCGTGCGCACACACACACACACACACACACACACACACACACACACACGACCCCTCTTCATGTCAGTGGGAGCAACAATAGGCAGGGTGCTCTGTCTTCAGACAGCCTGTTGGTTTGACACCAGGACATGACCCCATGAGCAAACATGGGATCTCCTCAGTGCTATTCCCTCCCATTCATGCATTGTAAGAAAACCATTCACAGGTCAACTAATGATAGAAATAAGCCACACAAGTCAAATAAGGTGTTGTATACACACATTCTGTAAATGTCTTTAGTAGGTTTTAACTGGGTATGCCATAAGTCCCATAAGCAAATTAAGAATAGAAAAGTATTTCTAAATACTTTTTTTCTCTATTTCTTTGCTATTTGTTTAATTACATTAATCCAGAGAGTGTATGGTCAAGAGAGATTTTTATATCCAAGAAAAACAAAGACAGAAAGAGCCAGAGAGGGATAGAATATTTCCTGGCACTAGATGAGACTACATGCACGATTGCATGCATATACATGTGTACAGTAAAATGACGGGGGGAGAATCAAAGGCCATTTGTAAAAACAAGCTGACGCAGATACATTTTCAAATGCCAATCTAACCACATTCTACCATTCTAATATCAAAGGTTTTTATTTGGTGTGTAGACCACAGACAGGCACACCCTGAATGCACGCGCAGGGTTTCCCAGGCCCTGGGGCGCTGGACTCCGAGGTGTACGCTAGGAGCTATGTAACACTGGTTCCAGGTGCTTCACCAGCCATCTGTATCTCCAGGGCCATCTTTCCATGTATCTACAATCGGTGTCTAGTTTCACTTACCTCCCCTCAGTAAAAGGTATTCAGTTTGCCAAATTGCTCAAAGTTTCTTTTTTTTTGTTGTGGCTACAGTTCCCGGTGGTCCGGGCTTATCAGCGTGGGGTAATCAGTATGGAGACGGCTAAACATTAGCCTCTATCTGAGTGTGGCTGGGATCCATTGTGTCTTGGCCATTCCACAATCAACCAAGGTTCACTGGTTAATTACAATGACCAGTAATCACAATTACTGGATTATTTTTACTGGATTCAAATGTTTTAGTTTTTTTTACATTCGTGCATCTTTAAAGTTGATTGTCTTAATGGTTATTGTGATGTAAGATTATAGTCCTTTAAAACCCCTCTTGGCTCTTCAGTTTCCAGTAAAAGCTTTTTTTTTCAGTTAGCAAATTATTTGTGCAGATTATTTCTCTTTTGTTCGTGTGCAAGTGCACTAAAAGGACAGACAGCATGTGAAGTGTCATGCTGTCATGGTGGGTGAAAAAATAAAATTGGATGCAATCTGCCATTTTGTGTGTTTGCCTTATCTGTCCAGTGCCCACATATACACCATCATCTCCACCATCCACACACTCAATTACTGCCCCTCCCCCATCCCCCATCACAGGTGCCCATCGCTGCCACAGAATAAAAAGGGTAATGTAACGCAATGAGCGTGTTAAAAACGAATGGTCCTCGCACAGTCTTCCGATCCAGTCTCCACTGAGCTAATTAAAGGATCTTATTAAGAAAGAGCTCATTTGACTATGTCTTTACTTCAGTTTTTTCCCAGAAAGTTGAACTTCTGTCCACCGGTTGGCTTACGTTGGTTCTAGTAACCGTCTCATGTCAGGAATAATCAGGGAATTGTGTGGTTCTGCTCACAACCCTGAGGCACACACGTCAAGCTCAACACACACTCCCGGGAGTAGGCTGAGACCACATCTGTCCGAATGCTGCCTGGCCCACCGGCTGGTCACACATCACCCAAGGTGTAAATACTATTGCAGACTTTTAGGGAACAAGAGCTTGCTACACCTATCTATAATCATTTGTTGTAGTTCTGTGTGGGCTCTATCTCCACTCCACTCAAATCCTGACAGTCTGTAGCAGCCCGTTGTACAGCTGTTCCAGCCCACTGCCACTATTAGCATTTTCATTTGTATGAACATTGGTGTGCACGCTTACCACATTACAACACGTTAGATCATTGGGATACTTTGGAGGTTAGTAGAGTTGCAGATTATTCCTAAGTACAGAATTAACTGGCATTATGAAATATTGTAAAATATGTATGCCTAGTGGTGTAACAATAGGGAAATCCATCCATGCATGATGAAATATAGCCTCTGTTGTTGCCAAGCACATGGACAAAATACTAGGGAAAATATGCAATTAAACTGATTTTGTCACCATAGCCTACCGAAGAACCAATTGCTGTACATCATCGTGCTAGTTTCATAGTGAAACTTTACATTGCACTTGCTTCTACTCCTAAACTGATATAGTATTGTGTAGTCTTGTGTGCACAGTTTCAGACCAATTACCAATTGTGCAAATACAGTCTTTGGATATGGATGTGAATGTATGTGTGTGTGTGTGTGTGTATGTACCCACCTGTGCAATTAATAGGATTCGATTACACTAATTGATTTGTTGAGACAAGTGTGAGGAATGAGTACTAAAACACTGACATGTTAGCTCAACATCACCGTGGCACCTTCTTATGGGTCTGTTTCCTTGCAAAGCCTGCCCTAAACCATGGCCTCCTTCGCTAAGCTCCCTTGCACATGCCACCCACACACATACATGAGGAACTGTCTTGGATACAAACAAGGTATTTATTTTTATTCTAGCGACACTGTAAAATGCTTGGAAATGATTGAAATCTTTGTCAAACTGAGGAAATGGTGTATAAAAAATACATACAGAAATACAAGCGAGTCCCTCTCTACTGTCAGTAAGAAGACTTCCACTGGAGCACGTCCCTCCGATTTAGATCAGTAGAAGAACAATATAACAGATAATAATAGAAAACTTGAGTACTTCTAGGTCTTTGTCATGTGATCATACTCCACTGACTATGACTCATGCTGTCCCACTGGGTTTCTGCGTACACGACAAGACAGAAAAGAGAAAAAAAAGATTGTAAGAGTGCAAGTAAAAGGCTAAAATAAACATTCAGAGAAACAAAAGACGAGAACGATTTTGGGAAAGAACTAAAAAAAGCTATCAAAAAATATATATAACCTCAATTTCTGAACGTGGCACATATACAAATATCCAATAGAAGTAACACCAGATACCTCTTCTTAAAGTGACGATGTGTAGGATTTGCGCCTCTATCGGTTGTTGCATTTACTCGGAAGAATTTAAATAACACCACTTTTTGTTTGAACGCGGCCCCTTCCACTGCTACTGTTGCCAGCTGTCAGTCAATAAACCAGCGGCCAAAGCCAACAGGCTGGACGAATCGTGTCAAAACTCAGTTGTAAGAGTTTATCTCCACCTCTCAAATTCGCCATTATTAATCCTGATTTTCCCTTTTTTTTGGTAGTTTGCTTTCTTACACATGCACCAAAGTATTCTGCAGTATGTAGTTGGCTCCGCCACAGCAGTAGCACAACTTCTAGTGTCTCGTGGCGGCTAGTGTCTGTCATGTTGTACTCCTCTACACGTGGCAGGTACATCCCTGGAGTAAATACGTTTCAACTTCGCTATAATGCGCATCGACATTACGCAACCTCCAATGTAACGCAGTTCTTGCTTGGACCCCAATTTTGGGGTCCCAGGACGTTGATCCACGTTATGTTTTTCATCTCCGTAATTGAGTTGTTTTTGCTAAGATTAAAAGCAACAGCGGTATGAAACAGCGGAGCATAACGTAACCTTTTTTAGTTAGGTTTACGATATGAGGACACAATGGTCAAGTCAGTTGTAATAAAATAAAATAATTACGTCCACGCTTATTTCATTTAGTTGTGTCGCACGTCCTATAATAAAGTTGCGCTGCGTGAATGTGGTTGCTTCTGCTTTACACTGTCGTTAAAACAAAGTAAAAATGCCGTTTGTGTTTTTTAGGCAAAACAACGTGAAATAATTAGATTCTCGCTATAACGCGACCTCTGCAATAACGCGGTCAGTCATTTAGAATCAATGACCGCGTTACAGCGAAGGTTAAGTACAAGTAAAATAAACACTCTGGCCCGAAGTAACACATTCAAAATACAATATATCAGGTATAGGATTAAATTTAACATATGGGATTGTTGCTACTTGTAGCTATCAGCGTGTACTACAGATGTATCTAGATCATTTCACTTTCACCAAATAACAAACATATTAGTAAATCTTACACATTGTCACTTTGAGCTTGTATTTCAACGCTTGGCTACGCTTTGACAGTGTCACTTGGTGGTGCACATGACAGATGACAAGATCAAAAATAAAAACGAATTACGCGACTGTGGCTGTGATTTGCGTTGTGCTATCGCAGCCGGTAGACAGAGAAGTGAAGGATGTTCAAGTTGGCGCAGACAAACCACCGCAACAGCACACATGCCTTGGGGATTCCAACCTGAACAGTACTGAAGACAGCGGTCCTCCTGTGCTGCTTGGACCTCCCCCTCCCTCTCTTCCCCCCGGCACGAGAAGGGAGCACGGTAGCAAGGGGAGGAAAGGACAGCAAGACTATGTGTGTAAAAGAGGCTGAGGAGGTCAGGCGTGTTGGCATAGCAACCAATCTGCATCTGCTATTCTTTTTTTTTTTGCTCTCCTCCACTCTGGTTGCCATTGGATATGAGCCGTTGCCATGACGTAGCTAGCATAGTTTGTGCTACAATGCAAGCTGCGGGCTGATGTGAAAGGATCTCTCTTCCTTGGCTGCAACCTTGGCTATTTGTGGAACGGGAGGAAAAGGAGGGGTGGGAGCGTACTACCTTGTGTTTGAGTGGTCAAAGGTGCCGGTCAGAATAATGAGCGTAGGGCCGTCTGCCATGACAGAACCCGCCCAACCCAAGGGGGATCCAGTGAGGGATCAGGGACAACTCTAGAGTCCGAGACCAACAGCCAGAAACGGAGACGTGGGGGAGCTGCTGGGTTCACAGGGTGCAGAGTGAACCCAGACCCAGGACCGAACTGGAACAGAATCACCTTGTTTATTTTGGCGGTAAAAACCAAAAGCATTACAGGTAGACAACCAACCAAGAGTGGAGTTGGTTCCCAATGCTATGAGGTGGGGTGGATCATTCTTGTGTGGATGATTTAGTTTTTATACGTGCACGATATCCTCGTATTCATATAAATACATATTTGTAAACAAAACTTTGTACACACAATAAAAGGTGATATAAATATATGTAACGTCTATATCAGCATTTATTATAAAAAATGACATAAAAGAGAGAGAGTAGACACAGGGAGTCAGAGACACATGACGACCATGGCCAACAGCACTCAAAAAGGCTTTATTTAGTCTGCACAGACGTCACAGACCTCACACACACAAACACACACACACTAACACGCACACTCACACACTCCTCAAATCCCTCATCTTCTTTCAAGAGGCCCTACGACAAACACGCGTGCACACACACACACACACACACACACACACACAAAATGGTACACAGCAGCTGAAAACACATTTCAGCAGAGACAGACATATACACAGTAACACGTACTTGTGGGTGTGTTTTGATATTATCGCCTCGTTATTCTCCCCTTTGCTTTACCTCTCTCTCAATCGCACTTCCCCAGTGCTTTTCTAGACCATCTTGTGAAAGCAGACACCTCTTGTATTTTTTTTCCCCTTCCATTCATTGTCATGTCATACAGGTCAACCTCTCTCTCTCTCCTAAGAACAGCCTTCAAGTTCATCACAAGTTGGGAAAAAGTTGTGGACAGAAAAGGTGAAATGCATCTGTGGTGCATAACTGGGACATTTGCGGGTTTTATTGCTCTAAGGGCAGAGGAAAATCATGATGGCCTCACTGAAAAGGTGCTGGAATTTGTCATTCCTCATGATTTGTGTTGCTCATTACAAGCCCTACGTACATAACCATCCCAGTCTATATAGGTGATCTAAGAACCATGTTGAAAGTTGGGACGTCAAGAGGAAATAAATGACCAGTGTCATGGTGCTTGGTTGGGGCAATCGGGAGACTGCTCAAATTAGGTCAAATCCTAGAGAAGGTTTCCACATAATTGGGTCACTGTGGCAGTCAATAATCAAACATCCGATTCACCAGTGGATCCTTTGTAGAGAAACTATAATTATACTTCAAAAATATAATATAAAATATAGTCTTAGTTAGTCTATAGTTAGTCTTGGATAGATAAAAAGACAAAAAAGCAGCAATGAAAAGCAGTATAAGTGTGCATTCAGTCACTCTTTGGTTCAATGTAATAGTTTTTCACATTTCACAAATTTCCACATTATTTTTTTCCTGCTACATGATTATGATATTGGTCTAATTTCCCATGCATCATACATCTTTGGCTCTCAAACAGCTGGGAGTAGTATCCATTACCGATAATCGATGCTTTATCTTGGAGGTAGCGAATTTGCTCGTTACTTTAAGAGTGGAGCGCACTAATCACAGCGATTGTCAGAGTTGTGGCTGATTAGGCAGTAAGCTGTGGGGAACATTGCCTTGCTGCGCCATACAGAAGGTGAGGCCTGGCCTATCCACGTGTGGGAGTGAGAGAGGTTATTAACGAGAAGAGGGGGAGAGAGGGATTAAAAAAGCGTGAGAGAGGTGAGAGTGGGTATTGGTTCTCACAGTTTTTGTCTTACTCTGGTCACAAGGGCTGCCAGCCTGGTAACTTGACTTATTTTTGTTGTTGGGTAGTCAGAACTATGGATGCTTAGTGATTGTCTCTTGCCAAGGCAGATCTTTTGGGGAATGTAGGTTATCTTCACAAAACTGGTTATTGTAATGGTTGTTTCTGATTGGCCTGAATTAGCACCGTGATGATGTCACTTACAAACGTGACATCACCTGGCACCAATCAGAGCCAACGAGAAACAACCATTTGTGTCCACGTCAAAATCTAGGGTAAGTGGAGTTTAACATTTTACTCCCAGCACATGTTGTTCTGAACAAACTTTTCAAGCAGGCTTGGTTCCAGGAAATATTGTCATGGCTCAATGGGGGCTTTGCTGGATAAACAGTGTGACACAGTGGTGGGAGACAGCCCACAGGAGTGTGCCTGGGAGGGGGGGCTCAGAGAGGATACTATACACTTTGATGCTCGGCACAAGACTATGTCAATGTCAACAAGGACCTGGACTTCTGGATTTACAGACAAAGTCAACCTAGACAGTACATCCGTTCCTCCATTACAGATTAAACTATGTTATTGAATTGTTCATTAGGAATCAACACATAGCTAACTTGCACAACTAATGAGTTATGCGACATACTATCACACTTAAGAATAAAACATGTAGGCCAACATACTATGGTATAATACTAAAGTCAGGCTTTTGACTAGGTACATAATAAAATAGCAATATACAGAGCTGACAGCATTTACAATTTTGCATTGCAGATTCTTACTTTTAGATTAGCAACGCTAGATGAAAACAAAGTCTCAAGTCTTTTGCGTGCCGAGACCAGCCAGAAAACATGAATTTGAAAGAATGATTGTTCTGCTTAGAACGGTCTTATCCTACCAGAAGGGTATAATAAAATCACACTGCCGTTTACAAAGTGTTTATTATTTATGGTATAATTAGGCTAGATTGCTTTGGATCTTCCGAGAACAGCTTTTCTCTATGGCTCAACACCGTTTTGTAAAAACTAAATAATATGAACTATAACTGGTAATACAGATGATTTCATATTCTTTTTATTTAAATGAATGCAGTCTAAACATGAATCCCAACATACTGCAATAGAAAAACTTCTAGCATAAATACATGCAAATCATTAGTGGCTGAATTATGGCTATCACTTGACTTTTCCATTCACAAGTGCACTACACACTCAGGCATCATTACAGCAAATCATTAAGCAACCAATTAGTCAGTTAGATAGTGTGTGTGTTTAGTTATGTGATAGTTATGTGTTTATATGCCTAGGAACTATATATATATATATATATATATTTATCTGACAGAACTGTGACATATACTCATTCCGCCCTCTGACCTCAGCCTGGAAGCTTGGGGATGAATCCCTTTGTGCATGTGTGTATATGCGTGTGATCCAATACCGTCTGACAGCGAGAGATAAAGTTTTCCTTTAGCAAGTCAGGTTGCTCAGACCGCCATTGATCTTTACAGACTAGTCCACAGAGTCGTGTTGTCAGAGGCGCTGTCAGCAGAGAGGGAGATAAAACACAGCCATAGCTTCCCCAACTCTTGTCTCGTCGGTTTTCAAGAGCGAATCAGCAGGTGATGGGTGGTCGGGGGGGGGGGGATCGATATTAAACGGCTGTGTGTGGACACTTGGCATGAGAGGCAGTGAGACCAGTGAAGCCAATGCACGAGGAAAGCATGAGCGGGGAGACGTGTGTGAGTGATAGGGTGTGTCAGTGATACGTTTCGTTAAACTGTAGCCCAATTACAACACATAAGTTCCAAAATAAAGCCTTACGATTAGAAGTTTAAATGAAATTCTACTTTCTCAGATGGGAGGCACAGGACCCAGACCCGTCCTGACGTGGCTGGTTTGTCAGTGTCAGAGTGTGTGTGTGTGTGTGTGTGTGTGTGTGTGTGTGTGTGTGTGTGTGTGTGTGTGTGTGTGTGTGTGTGT
>JAOPJO010000054.1:20103077-20116734 GCA_027123675.1 Molva macrophthalma | reverse complement strand
GTGTGTGTGTGTGTGTGTGTGTGTGTGTGTGTGTGTGTGTGTGTGTGTGTGTGTGTGTGTGTTTGTTTGTGTGTGTGCTACGTGCATGTGTCCTTAGGAGGCGTTCTCTCATTCTTGCTTACTGATGAGTCCTGTGTCCTGTCCGCCCCAATGTGTTTTCTTTCATTGTCGAAAGTTCTTCATTACAACATGATGAATCTGCTAGCGAATGAGACACTCTGTTGTAAAGTTCACTCTGGAGCCGGTTGAAAACAACATGAAATTAAATTGACTTCCACCCTGTCCCCCACTGATGTTATGCACCTATTCATCAGAGTAGGTCAGTTGATGATTAGCAATATTAAAGTTTAATAGCATTGGCAAAACATCTTAACCAATAGCAAATCCCTTATCCATTTTGCCCTCGCTAATATCCTGTTTCCGTCGGCAATATAAAATAGACCCGATCTGACCTATTCCCTTGAGCAGAAACACTTATAGCATATAGGCATATAGCTGGATACGTAATCCAGGTATGGCAGGAAAAACACACTACAGAGAACTACCGCGGTAATTACAAATAAACGATTCTTTGTGAACTGTGATTTCTCGTACAAAATCAAACAAACAAATGCTTTCACCCGCTGAATTTGCCGCTGCGTTTTGTTCACAACATTTAATTTAGTTGATTTGAAATTCCCTGAAGCAACATGAACATCACCCAACACTGCCTGCTATGGGGACGGCTCCCATCTTCATACAAACACTGTCAACACACACCTATTTGTGGAGCACCCAGAACGGAACTGCTTTTGAGGTAAGTGATATTTATTTGCCATTGTTCTAATGCGTTTCATCCACAGGGATATAATGTTCGTCGCATCCTGCAGATTTATTCGACTAAAGTAAGCGCATGGTATGAAACTGAAAATATAGAAAACAATGAGAACCCATCAGCCCACTGTCATCGTGGGACGGAACAGCAAGGAAGTTAGACGAATACATCAAACCTCATCCGTTGAGCACAAAGTTACAAGTCAATTAGTTGGTCACTTCAACTGCAGCTTCACAAAGGATGGATGGATTGTGTGTGTGTGTGTGTGTGTGTGTGTGTGTGTGTGTGTCTGTGTCTGTGTATGTGTGGTTGTGTGTGTGTGTGTGTGTGTGTGTGTGTGTGTGTGTGTGTGGGTGTGTGCGTGTGGTTATGTGTGTGTGTGTGTGTGTGTGTGTGTGTCAGGCTGGCAGTGACAGCTTCAATGTCCTAGTGGTCGGTCGTCATAGGTGCTGTACCGCTTAACGTGGGTACGCCGGACACGCTCGCGAAGCTCCACCCCTGGCCCGTCGTCTTCCTCACTCTGGGAGCCGCAGGGGGCGTGGCATCGGCGAGTGGCCTCCAGGAGGGTGTGGTCGGGGGCGGGTGCAGTCTCGTACAGGAGGGTGTTCAGTGTCTCCTCGTAGATCCGTGCGTCCGGAAACTCCACCTGGTACCAGTAACAGCGGAGCCAGTCACTAGGGGATGGACACGCCACTGGTGTCCCTAAGGGGTACAGTCTTTCTCATCCTCCATGGATGTCCATTCCATGGATTACATTTGTCTAATGTATGACACTACTGGCATGACACTAAAAACTATAATATAACTTTATAACAAGTTTCATTAAACCCTCTTAAAGCCTTATTAGGTAAAAAATAAATGATTTTCCAGTGATATTCAGTGGCCTTACTGATTAACAACATATACAGAATACATACATGACAGTGATTAATGAATGGTAGCATTTTTGTAGTTCAGGCAGCAAACCACCATGTAGCTTGTTCTGCTCAGTCAGAAGCTTTCTTTCTAGGAATGGTGCAACCAACTTGATGTTGTATAAATTACAGCTATGAATCAAAGCAATAAACCAGCGAGTCCAATAATAAAGGACTGACCTTCACAACACACTGTTGAGCGTTATAATATCCTGGGCAATCCGTTCATTTTGGGGGCTTTTCCCCCCCAACGTGATACACCGAAACAGATGTTCTACTTGACTTTATTCAAGCATAGTGAGCGGTGCGATACCTTGGTCTGCTTCTTCTCCGTGGCGTAGAGGATAGAGGTGCAGCACACCTCGGCTAGCTTGCGGCTCTGGCCGTAGAACGACCAGCAGCAGATCTCGTCCCCGATCACGTCCTTGATGAAGAGTATGCGGCCGTTGTAGCGCATGGACAGCCTGTCGAACAGCTCGATGTTCTTCAGCAGGTTGTCGTCCGAGTTGCTGTTTATCGCAGGGCATAAACAATGAGGGACATAATTGGTCAATAATTTACTCCGCCGCGGTGCCCACGGCTAATAAAGACTTGATTAGCTTGTGCAATATGAGCTTCTGTAGACCGGTTCTAAAACCGTTAATTAACTTCAGTCAGTGCCAGAAGGACCTTGGAAGTGCCACTGGCTTACCTGGTATATGAATACTTGTTATTGCTTCTGTTGTACACCAACTTAACCACAGGCTGGTGGAAAGAGAAGGCCGGAGAACAAATGTGCAGAACATTACAAAACATAACGTCAAGTTAGTTTCAAAGTAAGGAAAAATTCAGGTTCTTCAAATCGGTTGTAGTCTTGACAGTACATTTCCAAGGATGTTATTCAGAGTAAGGTGTTCTTTGGAAAGATGTAACTGTTATGTAAACATTTGACATGACACGTATTCCCCCCCTCATCAACTCACCTTGGTACAAGCCTCTATGAGCCTCTCTTCCTCCTTAACAGAAGTGATTACAGGTATCACACACTGGGCCTGCTCCTCGTTTTCCTGTGCGAGAGGTGACCAATCAGAGATGGACATGTTAACAGTTACCACATAACACTTGCAAAACCTAATATTTTATTATGAACTACTGGAACTAAGCCTTGTGAGACCAGAATGGGAGCTCGTACGCTCAAGATGGTCTCACAAGACTAGCTGGAGCTGGCTTAAATATAGATGCTCCATAACCCACAAGGAGAAAATAATTATTTATAAATATGTAAATGACGAAGGTTCACATGGTAAAATAGTAAAAATACAGCCAAGCTTATGAATGTAAACAGGTCTTTAAGATCAAATTCATCTTTTCAAATGGATGCAAAAGGAAGGGCATTTGATCAATTCAATTAAGAGGTTAAAGAATGTAATTGTTAAGAAAGTACAGTTACCAAATAATAATTATTTTGGCGGATGATTGGTATGCTTAGCCAGCAACTATCTGACAATCGTTCTACCTTGTAACAAGCAGCAGCAGTGGCCAGCAGTCATAAACACAATCCAATGAGCAGTAATCAGTTTTTAGTACTCATTTAATGTCTCATCTTTTGCGCTCTTCTCTCCTCAGGAGAAAAGTACTTTACCTTCACAGGTGAAATCAACATTTCATCGTCAGATAGACGTACGTTTCTAGCTCTAACTGGCCAACAAGAAAACACACCAAAAAGACACCTGGTGTTGGCGGTGAGCAGGAGGAAGGCCTTGTAATGCTCATTCATAAACAATCACGCATGGGGTGCTGAATGGGAGCCAAAGTGCTTGGAAAACTGATGTGTCTTCTCGTCCCTATGGAAACAAGTAGATCTCTCTGAAGCCTTGGAAGCCCCAGTGCTGCATGTCAGCCCAACAGGCATTCCAGTTGAACATCTGTCAACGTGATGAACACCCACTGCAACTTGCCTCACACCGACGTGCACAGCAAATCGTATTGCTGGTCCCAGCCTGGAGGCCCAGACACGGACAGACTAGTCCTGAACCAATAAACTTTTGAAAGCTGAGTGGGGCCGCTGTCCTGATGTATGGCTGATTCGCTGATGCTGTCACATCAAGCGATACAGAAGAGTTATGACAAAGCCAGAGAAGTGCAGTTTGGTTCTTATCTGCCTTCCAAAGAGACAAGCGAGATGACAATGATAGCCTGCTGCAGTAATATTGTATTATTTATGCTTGCATAAGCCTTACTGTAACCAAACAGAGATTAATGCATTCATATATTGTGTGATAAAGTTGATGCAGTAATAGTAACCTTTTTCTCTAGTTTTATGATTCATTCCCCCAAAAAAGGGGATGTAAAAACACATTGTGTTGATGTGAAAGAAGGACATCTGTGTTGTCTGTGTCTCTATTGCATTGTGTGCAATACTGACCTGCAGACTGTTTTGGCACAGCTCCACCAGGCCCTGTAGGAGGTAGAACTTGGCCTCGGCTAACAACTCCAGGACAGCTTGGTGGCCTTTGGGCAGAGTAGCCGTGCCCTCCCGCAGGTAGCCCAGGATGCTGCCAAAGTGCTTCCCACTGCGGTCAATCAGGATCCAGCCTGGATGCAAAAGTAGAAACAGTCAAAGTGAATTACAGCTGGACTATCATTCAAGATATTTCAGTTGCGGGGGTACGGGGGCTAAATTGTGCCAATGTTGTCATATTGTCATCCTGAAATGTATCACAATACATGGTTTGACTTTTAGATCTGATGTGTTTCTATAACCACATACTTCAATGGTAATTAAATTGTTCATAAATATTGACTTTGAAAATGTATGACTTTAATAAAGCTGATGCACACATATAAAGAACCATTATATTACGATGAACTCTAAGAATCATTTCCAGCCCATAGTTAGATGACTTTGTAAACAATTACATATAAGAAGATATGCTTCATGAAATTCGAAACAAACTATGACAATAAAATAGAAAAAGGTCAAATTTAGGTTATGGAAAGGGGAGTCATAACTTCAACTCGAAAATGGACCAGATGTTTAGAATGTTTTTTTCAGCAGAGACCCACCTTCTCTATCCGAAAACACCTCCTGCTTTCCACTGAACATGGCTTTCAGCATGGAGTCCTGCCTGGTCAGCACCTGCAGCGTAGTGTAAAACAGGGTTCCTCCCACATTGAGTCGGACATACTTGTTTCCAGGGCCCACCGCACTGCGGTTGGTGCAGGTCTTGGTCTTGGGGCAGGCTAGAGGAGGGTCATCCAGAGACTGAGGTGCGTGTAGAGCGCTGGCCCCGGACATATCTTTTCGGAGGTAGATGACCACCCTGCAGACCGATGTCCGCAGGTCCCCCGCCGTGATGCCAGCTACTGGGGAGGCCGCCACAGCCTCTCCCCGGTCCAGCTCATATCTACGAGGAAAGAGGGAGAGCTTTGAAGGGAGAATTGAAGATCTACTTTAGGATGCTTCTTCAAAGCTCACTATTGTTAAATAGAAAATGATTTGACAGAACACCCAGGGCATGTGCTTACAATGCAAGGGAGGAAGTCACCTACCCCAACTGATATCTTTTTCTGGTGTATCCCTAATCCCTTTACCAGGAATGGAATGTGGCTGGACAAGAAAGAAGATCAGAGTTTTTACACACATTAACATTACACATAATGAACGAATGGAATGGCTACTGACAAAGCTTATCTAGAGTTCTTGGACTATGAAGTTAAAACTCGAAAGACATAAGGGTACAATACAGAACATGTCATTACCGTTTGATTGACTACACATTCGCTTTAGATAAACATTTCGTTCATCCAAAAATACGAAACAACATACGAAATGTACGGCAGAATTGTACAGACTAAGCTATTTAAAGGCGTGTGGCGTATAAATGAAAGAAGAGGGTTAGCAATCTGTTGTGATCATAACTACCATAACTTTACCCACCCAGACTTGATGTGTTATTTCTCTTCTTGATCAAAAACGGCACACTTTATAATAGTTAGGGCTCGCAAACATAGATACTATTTGGTCGAAAGTATGCCAGTTATTGCAATAATGTCTTATTAGCTAAGAAAAAAAATGATATATCAGCCTACTGACTAGCCAACGTGAGGGTATCTTCTTCTTTTAGATTTCCCCGCATGGTGACCAAAGTACGGGAATCTGCTACCCCCTAGAGGCGAGCATGACATGAACATGTCAGCTTCGAATTTTTATCATAAATAATAATCGTATTTTGTTTATAACTGTAAATAAAGGACGTAACGTTAAGTTCCTAACCAAAAAAATGGTATTCGAAGAAAAATACCACAATGGATTTTAAACATTATGGCGAAAGAGTAAGTCCCGCCCCCTCGAGGAAGAGCGTTGTGCTTCCTTGGCAGCAAAACAGGAGGAGTCCCGACTAGTACTAGTTATGCCACATAGACGTAAAACAAAGTGACTTGTATTTGTAACGCCATTAAAAGGTAAGTCGGATCTTTTTACGCTCGGTGCAACGTAACAAATACCCGATAAGCACAACACTGACTTAAGCAGCAACACTGACTTCACGAGGCTCCGCTAACGTTAACAGCTAAAGGTTAGACGCTAACAATAGCGTCGTGCTACCACAATAATGTTTAATACTTTATACCATATCCAGTTATTATGGACGACGATTAGATCTAAAAACACTTTGATGCCCTTACCGCCTCTTTTGTTAGCAATGATGCTGCTCTTGGTCTGCTATCGTTGATGGTATTGTTTGTAAAGAAAGCAGATCAGATGAATCTATTCGAAAACAACAAGTGTTTTGTTTTTTCTACAATGCTACCTTAATGTCATTTCGGTATTGGACGGATTTTAGTGAGTTTTAGTAGCATATGGTATCATGTCGACGGGGGCCAACCATCACAAAATAAGCATTTGCCTTTATTTATACGTTCTATATAACGTTAGCTGCTCAGCTGTACTCAACCTCGTTTAACTATTGTATCTCTTGTTTAAACCTGTGACACACCATCACGGGAGTTATATTAATAACACAGGAACAGAGACCGATTCTTCAGACAAATTGCAATTATTCATTCTGTATTTCATGCATTCAATACAGTCCTGTAGTCATGGCCAATGACCCGCTGGCAGAGGCTGGCTTTCATTTTGATGAACTCAACAAGCTGAGGGTACTGGACCCTGAGGTGGGCCAGAAGACGTCAGAACTCAAGGAAGAGTGTAAAGAATTTGTTGACAGTAAGGATATCATGGCCACACCATCAAATATCTTGTGTCTTTCATTGAGCCGAATTGGTAAATGTTACACAATTTGTCCTGTTGCTTTTCTTATCTTATTTCACAGAAATTGGGCAATTTCAAAAGATAGTTGGAGGTCTCATAGAACTGGTAGATGAATTGGCCAAAGAAGCAGAAACGGAAAAGATGAAGGTAAGAGAGGCAATACAAAGCATATTATAATTATTAGTAAAAGTAAACCACTTATACCTAAAGCATAATATTTCAATTGTGTCCTCCTTAATTGCTTATCTATTACAATACTGTGTTCTTACAATTTTGCTTAGGCTATCGGAGCAAGGAACTTGTTGAAGTCGGTGGCGAAACAAAGAGATGCTCAACAGCAACAGCTCCAGGCTCTTATAGCGGAGAAGAAGATGCAGCTTGAAAGGTAAGCATTGGATTCTAGCATCTATCATGTCAAAATATTGAACAATACAAACAGCATTGCAGAATATGACAAAGAAAATCCATTCATCCGTGATTCAGTAAGCAAGTGGACATAAATTGTTGGTGTACCGGGTTTGATGATGTGCAGAAATTCAATATAATAGGATCGGAACATTATACAGTAATGTTACTGTACTTGCCTTGAAGCGATTCACTTTTAATGTATTGTAACATCACAAGTACATAAGGAATTGTCAAAGTGTAAGTTAGGACAACTTGTAACTGCAAGTATTCCTTGTCAATTATAAGTTATACCAATTTGTAGCTGGCTAATACATGGCTACAAATACATATATACGTAGCTACATATAACCACTGCTGAGTAGATTATCCATGACAACCCAGAAATTCTGATGTTCTGACTGACCATTGATCTGGGACCTCTTCTTTCTATTTATATTAAAACTCTTGGAAACAATGTACTGAAATTAGCACTCAGAATGCTAAATTGCACCACTATTTATTATTTTGTCCATTCACTTGTGTCAGCCTTTGATCATCCACAGACTGCTTTTGATGTTGTACAGCACCATTCATGCACTTTAAAGCTTGTCCTAAATGCCAAAAAAACAACCTCATGGTTTTCTCCAGTCAGGAAAAAGCCCTTGGTCTGCCTGGTGTTGTTACCCTAGAGGGGAAGGGGATTTAAAAGGTGGACTCCTACAAATATCTTGGTTTCATTATTGATACTCAGTCTTTCAATTAACACATTTTTCTTTTGATTTTAGAAATAAGTCTTGGTTTACTTCTGCATCCAGAAAAAAACTTGCTACTGCTACTTTTATTCCAGTCCTCGATTTACATTTACATATACATTTTATGCTACTTCGCATCCGCTGAAATTCTGTTGATGGTGGACATGGTATGTCATGGTGCGCTAAGGTTCCTTACTAATGCAAATGCACTGACACATCACTGCACTTTGTACCCCTACGTTGGTTGGTCCTCACTCTAGCCAGGCACAGGCTCAGCCACTTGCAGACTTTTATTTATAAAGGTCTTCTTGGCCTTTTACAAACATATTTATCTGCATATCGGGGTGACTCTGGTGGGCCATTATCTCTTTTTATCTGTTCTCAATGTACACATAGAGCAAGGGAAAAAAGCCCTGCTACTTTGTCCCTTCGATGTGAAACTTGCTCTTTCATCAAGGGCCTAGAGTCAGCCTGTAAATGTTTTTAGTATTGGCCTTCTTGGTGAATCTTTATAAATGTGATACATTTTTTTCCCTCATCTGTTAATACTGAAATGAGTTATTTGTTGTCCGTGGTAACTTTACATGACTTGTTCTGCTGTTTAATCATGTCGGTCCGGTCCACTTTTTTTAAAAGGGATTTTAATCTCAAAAGTCTCTCCTGTAAAGGTAAATAAAGGTAGAAAAATAAGTATTTTGCAGACGATGGAGCCAGCCTTGTGCGATTTAATAGGTGAATTAAGAAAGCAGGTAGCATCTATCATGTGCATGTTTTTTTTTTCAGATACCGAATTGAGTATGAGGCCCTGTCTAAAGTGGAGGCAGAGCAGAATGAGTTCATCGACCAATTCATTCTCCAGAAATAAGCACAAATGATGAAGGTATCCGGAGAAAATGTTTGTCTGTTTGGTAGTTTGTGTTTCCAGAGTGCCTGTCCTTTTGTTGGTTGGTTTTCTATCAGCGATAGACCGTATAGAGCTGCAAACAATGACATCATTCCTATTGTAAGGCAATCCAAAAGCTTGTGCTACAGCCAAGAACGCATTTACACCACATTCATGCTATTCTATCAAGTGAAGGTCATCTGCTGAGCTATTCCCACATATGACAATATGTTTGACCATTTCAATTCTATTTATCAGGTACTTTTGAAATCGAACCAGTATAATTTTACCATGTCATACAAGCAAAAGATAACGCTATTTATATACAAAGAAACATATTTATACTATTTATACTGCAGAATTGCTGTTTCTCAATTTATTAATTTTATACCAATAAAATGGAGCATGTGCATGCAACTGTAAATAATCTTTTTAATACAAAATGACTTTATATGCCTTAGGCCTCTCTATGGCCTTGTGGTGTTATGCTTTTACTTTAATGCTGTAGTACAAAGTAATTACATTATCTTCCTTTGTGGTCTTATGAATTATATGTATATTGCTTATCATTTCCATGGATGGAATATGGTTTCACTTGAATAAATGTACTGTAGAGCATTCTCAGAGTGTTTATCATCATTTTGCATCGGCGTTTTCATTGTTTAAGAGAACATATGTAATCACTGCCCCCTTTTCTAATGAATAGATATTTATCCTTTGTTGGAATTAAGAGATACATTATTTATTTATATTCTACCCTGTACAATGCTTAAATGGAGCAAGTATAACACGTATATCAAACATTTCACTCACTTCAAACAGATTTCCTGGGTTATTTAAAGTTTAAGCTATTTATTGTACATATATTTTAGTCCCAATAATTTCATACTAGAGTTAAGAGAATGGTGTGACGTAATATTCATCTTTGGGAACTGGAAAGAAGCCATCTTCAGAAAACAAATGAAGCAAATACATGATTCTGTTCTCCTTTTGCTTTCTGCAAGGAAATAGGACTGAGTGAATTTTAGTCAGGCCAGTCAAACACATGTTTATTTAAAGCAGGCCATCAAGTATTGTACAAAACAGCTCCAGTACTGATTTCAACAGTTTGAGTAGCTCACATCTTCTTTGTATACTGTTAAAAAGAAACAAAATAAACAACATGAAAACAAGGCCGAATACCCAGCATGTTTTCTTCAATGTGAATGATGGAGAAGACCTTACCTTATCAAGGATCCAGTCAGCATCCGCTAAAGCCCTGTGTATTATCATTTGTATTCTTTCAGGGTCATCTTCATCCATATGACTAGTATATCCCTGCAACGATACATTATTATAATATAATAAATAATATTTAGGGATATTCTAACAGTCATGAGATTTTCCAACATATTTGGAACAACTCAACAACCATACAACTTCGGGTCATGACAGAATCACGTAGTAACCTAGTGCCTGCAGTGTTTAAACAGCAGTGCATTGAAAGAGAGGACACTGTGCCTTACCTGTCGAATAGCATGGCGATAATGTTGCTGCATTCCAGCGGTTGGTAATTGCTTGCAGCACCTCAGGAGGTAACGATAGAGGTGGACTGGTGTCTTGACCAATTCAGCTCCTGCTAACGGTGGCATTGCTCTCGCGTGTTATCAATTGTCAGCAACTGTCTGTAAAAAAAACATGAATACATATAATTAGAGAGAAAAGTTGTTTAACAGTGACTTTAGGAGCAATATAGCTCTAATTAAAATATACTTATATTAGTATGACATTTGCCGACTTGTTATGATAATTGGCGAAATGTAGAACCTAAATACATAATTTGAGTATGCTGGATAAATAAGCCCAATGCACCCCAAGATATTCAATAAAGTAATGGTTATACAGTTGAAACAATATAAAAAACAATACAATGATAGTTTGGAAAAAATGGGTAGACACAGGTTTATACATATTCTTATCCTGTTAATTTGAAGTATATGAGAACAAAAGTACAAGTACATCGATGTTAGGAAAATATTAGGCTACTATAAGATATCTGAGCACAGAAAATCGACTTTAAAGACAACATTACATATTTGCCATTCCTTGTTGTTGGATGACATTGACGTCATTGACTGACCATTGCAAACACCGGTTCACTGGTTTGTGTACATGAATGTATAACAAGGTTTATCGCCATTGTACTGTGCAAGTAAAAGAGACGTCATCAGCAATGCACCGTGACTTACTGCGCTCGTGCTTTATTCTCATTATATGGATTACAATCTCACGCATCACTGCATCTCGGCTTCACTACGCAGTAAAAAAGGAAACAAATTAACAAGTATTATTTCTTCTTTCCATTTTCTGGACATTTGTCCAAAGCCAATTTATGGCCTATACTGCCACCTACCGTGATCAAAATGATTACCAAACGTGATTTTATTTTAGCGACTATGTGTAATACAGCGCCATCTATTGGTATAGAGTGGCTTACGATTTCATGAAACTTAGATCATTTATCTTTTCTTTAATTTGTATTATTCATATCAAAATAATTATACAAATATAGGTCTACATATACCATATCAAATGCACATGTAGTAAATATAGGCCTATATTGTATTCATTATATTGTATGCATTGTAGATCTTATGTTTTACTTAATATCCTGTACTGTTTTTTCTTTTTTTTTTCTTGTAGCCTATTGGTTTTCTGTATATCCCCAACACACCATGGTAACTTGCCATGTATAAGAAAGTTTACCTGACAATAAAAAACGACTCTTGTTTTTGTCCAGTGGCATAAATGCGCCACCGTACAAAACCGTTATGTACGCTTATACTGATCACTACCTCTAGAGGGCAGTAAAATACTACAACATAGTTCACATTATGCTCAATAGTCTGCCCAATTCAGATTTTCCCACAATGATGACCTCATTAATGACCTTTGTTATGCACACCCGTTTTGTGTTATGAGATGTGGAAATACGTATACATGTATTATATTATTTTATGTTATCGTTATATCATATGAAATGTGTGTCTTTAACAACAATGCCACATGTAGGCTGCAATCAATATTTAGATATTTCGGAAACATTATGAACAATAGGCCTAATAATCAACAACCTTGCTTTTGCGCAACTACAAAATTGTGTAGGCCTATCCACCCATCCTCATTCAAAGACTCTGAAAGGCATAGGCTGAAACAGGAGTGCGAATATGCTGGTGTTAATATTAGAGATGTTTAACCTAATGTCTATAATATGACGCATACATGCAACATGGACCAACGTTGTCTTGGAGATGGTAATAAATCAGTGAGAGTCTGATGGGAATCCTCACTGCCTTCTTGCCCCGCCCCCAGTGACAGCCTATTTGGGATGCGTAGCTGCACGAGCTGACACACATTGCTCACACAGTCCAGTCCAGGCTTAGCGCGCGCTCACTCTAAATACATCTAAATAATATAAAGCCGTTTAGCTTCGTCATGGCATCCGAAGAGCTAGCTAGAAAGCTCCAGCGCAGGTTGGACACCGAGCAGGTTTCAGCACCCGCACCGGACCCAACTGAAGAAGAGATACCTGCTAAATGCAGCGAGCCCGAGACACCGGAGACCGAAAGGGCTGCGACGGCGGCCAACGACAACGCTGCATCTTCTGAACTCACCGCAAAACTTACCAGAAGGCTGGACATAAACGATGGCATCGCTGCGCCAAAACGTAGCAAAGTCTTCAACCCCTACACGGAATTCAAAGAGTTTTCTCGCAAACAGATTAAGGATATGGAGGCAATGTTCAAGAGGTAAATCAAGATAATCCACGGTGGGGTTGAATTTCCACCACATTATATGGCGATTAATTTCGATATTTCGTTGTATTTTTTGGCATTACATATAAAGGCCCGTACAAGAACGCATCATCTGTATTGTATTTGGAAACGGGGAAACGAACGGCCGAAATGGGATTAGGATTATGCTGCGACACGTGAGACACTGACAGGTTGAATAATTGACCTCTGATTGACAGTTGATTGAAGCATCACTGTTAGCCAGCCGTTCACAAATGGAATTTTCTCTTTTTATTGAATTATATTTGTCTGTTAAAGCGGCTCATTGACACCGTAGGCTCGCTATGTCTAATCTCCTAATTACTGTTCGTGCGTCCAAATTGCCCGGATTTATAATTCCAGCAGTTGAGTCCCTCTTCCCTCGACTGGTGAGGACATGCTATTAAACTTCCCAAAACTATGTATATATTTTGGTCATAGAACTGTACGCCAGCAGACATTGTGCCGGAATATTCTGTTCAATAACAGAATAAAGGGCATCCATGGCTTTTCCCGTTTCCTCCGATAGAACCCCCATTCTTGGCTTGGTTGAAAATATCATAATTGTGTGGGGTGGTACTCGGTCAACTGTATTGACCATCAGGAAACAGGTTTCTACGTACCAATGATGGTAGCCTACTATGTGATTTTAAACATGTAGGCCAATACCACAATCTTGGTATCGCCAAATATCACAACATGGAACAATGAATAAACAAAATGAACAGTATACACCCCCAGAAACCTATATTGGCTTGTCAGGAGTGTGACCCGGGGGGGGGGGGGGGGGGGGGGGGGGGGGGGGGGGGGGGGGGGGGGGGGGGGGGGGGGGGGGGGGGGGGGG
>JAOPJO010000054.1:20067490-20082007 GCA_027123675.1 Molva macrophthalma | reverse complement strand
TGTGTGTGTGTGTGTGTGTGTGTGTGTGTGTGTGTGTGTGTGTGTGTGTGTGTGTGTGTGTGTGTGTGTTTGTGTGGATGGAACAATAAAAGATTTAAACTTTAACAATGTGTGAGAACTTTAGACATTATTTGGAGTTTTAGTCCTTCTCAATTTCTCTCAGTAGAACAGAGTTGAAAAAAAATACACTAGTTGCTAACCTGCTGATCTCTCTCTATGTCTCCAATAGCCTACATCAACCAATGTTCACACAAACCCTTACAAACACGTAAGAGCATTCAGCCACAAGCACACTGTGGTAATTTTAACACCAAAAACAGAAATATCCTGAATTTCCTGTCTTGGATGTATGAAGTAGGCCTACATGATTGAGTGTTTTTTCATGAGTTGTGCGGTAGCAACAATTAACTTGTGTTAGCTGGTCTTAACCACTAGAGAGAGCACACTGATCAAACTTTGATATGGTACTTCCCTTGGTAAAAAGACCTATGGTATTAACCATGGTTAACTACACTGTAGTACTGTACACTATGGTACATTATGGGACTTGCCATGATACATATGGTAGGCTAACCCCTTAACTTAAAGGTGCTGTAGGTTTGATTTAAGAACTATTATTTGTTAGAAAAGCAAAGCCATCCGACAGCTATTAGTGAGTGGAATGCCCTGAATGTAAGAATATCTGTTTCAGTTGACTGTGCCTGCCTCTGTATGAGACAATTTAGATTTTAGACCATTCCCAGCTCATTTCGAACCAATCAGGACTGGCAAAAGAGCCCTCTTATGCGGAAAGTGTGTTCCACTGTTTCTTTGGAATCTTTGCTTTGTGACGCACCTCCTCCACGGCCACCTCTGCTCTATCTTTGGTTCTCTTTTAGAACCAGGTCACTGGAATGTCTCTGCCTTCATTAAACAATGTGCCTTGATGCCATGGATTGGGATCCCCTGTCGGCGAGGGAAAGAGATGGAGATAAAGTGTGTGTGTGTGTGTGTGTGTGTGTGTGTGTGTGTGTGTGTGTGTTGATTTGCAATATCCTTCCTCTCCATAGTTCAGAGAAGGTGCTATGTTCTGCAGATAGCTTTATCCACTCCAGCCAAAGACTTTCTCCTCAGTAGAATACCTCAGTAACGAAATCGGAAGCAATGTGTTACCCAACCCCACCCCCATTCGGATTTTGGTTTCCGGCTCAGGCTCTGTGCCGTCCCTCCCCAGAGGTTCTGCTATGTAGGACTGTGGGATCCGAGATTACCATAGTCTCAACCATCTGGAGTTGGGTCTTCTTAGCTCAGGTATCATATCAATCATATGACGTGATTGTGTTGTGACGTGTGGGCAAGGGTGAGGCTATGATCATTACATGACTGCAGGGTTTAAAGATAACCGAACATATAACATGTAAGTAAAAATAACCCCCCGATTGCATTAGAAGGAATGAGGTGACCCCAGAGACAAGATGATGCTAAGTTCACTGTTCCATCCTAGAAGGCCCTCACTTGCATAGGAAGTTAAAGGAAAGAGAAGGGAAAAATAGCCTTTAAAGCTACTTGAATGTTTTGAAAGGAACCTTCAGTAGCAAATGCCACTGAAGTCAAAGCAAATATGAAAACCCCCACACACACGCACGTATTTTTCCTGGTTTTTGAAATGCATACTCATGTGGCAACAGCATGCTGATGTGATTTATTCATTTATCCAACTTGAGAGGCAGTCTAGCTGTAGCAGCTTTCAGGCGTGTGTGTGTGTGTGTGTGTGTGTGTGTGTGTGTGTGTGTGTGTGTTTATGTGTTAACTTGCCTCCTGTGGATGTACGCAATCTGTCAATTGTAATATCTATGACCGAAATTCCGAGAGTATTTTACCAATGGTGAAGAGAATAGGCACATTCAGACTGTTTCTAAATTCCCATTAACCAATGTGCTTGCATGCGTGCATTTGAGCTTCATTTAATTATGTATGTGTTTATGCACACAAGGCCATGACTGGACCATTTATTTATCCACATACTTAGTTTCTGAGCTTAGCGAGCAGATTGCAAAGAAATGCCCATTAAATGCCTTGTTAGTTCAAATGTGCTTATTATAACAAAATGTTTAGTAGAACATTTAAACCTGTTCCATCTGCTGCTCTCTTACTGGATCTGTCTCAGGGCCGGCCCACTCACTCTCGCCATTTTGAGGACTGGACACACACACACACACACACACACACACACTTGGTATCCTTTGGTCCTGGTGAGAGCATTTATAAATGTTGTTGTAGTCTGACCCAATGCGTTGATTTTAACGGTCTAGGTCCCTCCCTTCCATTTGCCATCAGATTTGTGTTGGCAGCAGCCATTGGTCCACTGAGCTTTCAGTTCTGCCCTTTGAACCAATCAGCCCAATATACATTTAGGGCATTTAGCTTTGGATAAAACCAAACATTCATACACACATTCACGGCAGTGTCAACCATGCAAGGCGACAGCCAGCTCGTCGGGAGCTCTTAGGGTCAGGTGTCTTGCTCAGGGACACCTTGACACTCAGCTAGGAGGAGCTGGGGATTGAACTAGCAAACTTCAAGGCAACCCGTTCTACCTCCTGAGCTAAGCCAACCCCATCTAAGCTCGAACGCCCCCCGATTGGCCTGCAAAAATTTTTAGCGTCTTCCTCCAGGCTCTCCTGTAGAAAGAAAGTGTCACAAGAGAGCCTGGATATGGAGACGTTTTTGTGGTTTGAGACTTGGCTATACATATCAAAATAAGCACTTTGCCTCTCTGAAGACTATTATGTTTTGATTGCCTTTGGTGGAACTATATAATGTCAATACAATTGGACATCATAACCTCTTTTTGTTGTCACCCAAAACACACGGATACAGCACATGCGTAACCGTGCGTAAAATTCCCTCTGGGGATGTGATTAAACAAGAGCCGGCAAAACGCCTCTTGCATCGTCCTCATTGCTGTCTTTTTTTGGATCTCGTACACATCCATGTAACAGGAGTAAGAATTATCAACTGCCTGGACTGCATCCATCACATCTCAGTCTTTATTTCATTACCCTGGTGAACTTCTGTTTGTACTTGGCCACTCATTGATCATATTAGAGGACATTTGTTTCATGGTTGTTCATATATTTGACTGGCAGTGGGCGTGGCAACAGCCAGCATAAACCGGTATTTGATATTAATATGGGGGTCAATATAGTAGTTTATATCCCCTTTAAAACTCATAAAATTAATTTGACTTTACAAAGACCCTATAGACCCTTACAAACCTATTTCTAAACATGTGTAGCCCTATAGTAAATACATAATTGAATTAATTAATTTTGAGGTGGACCTCAAAAACATTGAACCCCCACAAGCCGTGATCTGCCACACCTTGGCAAACCCCACTGATGCCCCTGAAACAAATACAAATGTCCTGTTCTGTCTTTGTCCTTGTGTTGTTTAGTGTTCGTTCTCCCCCTGTCCACCAGATGCCCCTAGACTTTTCCTCTCACCTTACATCTCCAGCCTGCAATCACCTCATTCCCCTCACCTGTGTGTCCTCGTCTATCTTCCCTCCTGCAACTCATTCCCCGATCGCTCTCTCCCTATTTACACTAGTTCACCTCCTCACTGTTCCCTTGTCGGTTCTTTGTTTTGTTTGTCATGTCCTTTATTCCTCCTGGTTCCCCAGTTGGAGTGTTTTTTTCTGCCTGTTCACAGAACAGAGATATTGAATTGTTTTATTAAAGACCTTTTTGTTTCATTCTGAGTCGTCAGTGTTTGGATCTATCCCTCCTTGGTCCGGCTGCCCCGCCTGACACCATCCTGACAACAACACATGTAACACCTGGCATTACAACGCATCTCCAGTGCCCGGATTGATATTGGATATGGAGTTCATATTATTGTATTATTGTGTTATAGAGTTTCATAATAGATTGTGAAACTCTTTTGTGAAACTTTTTATTTTTAGTCAGTGAATGAAAAAAAAATGATGAAGATGGCTGCCATCTGATGATGGCAGGCTCAGCGAAACAGCTGGTGCAACATTTACGAGAAAAACATCTATCGGAGCCTGTGTACCCCGACAACCGGCTGTTGCTTACTGCTGCCACATCTGTGATCTCATTGCTGACTGAATAAATGGGCAAACAAGGAGTCATGCTCAGTTTGTTAAAAGGGACAGGACTCTGCAAAATGAGCACCTTTTATTTTACCAAGACCAGTGCTCGGGGGAGATAGACTGTACAGGCTACTGAGCTAGGGCTTCTGGGTAGTGTAGTAATGTTTGAGGAAATTTGGTAAAAAAACATAACAAATTAATGTTAAATGCATTGTTGTGTATATTACGCACATTGTATCACAAAGCACCAACATTTGGTTACTAAAATTCAGTATATTTTCTTAAAAGGTGTTCAGAATGCATCACAGATCACCTACTGACGGGGTTTGACAGATCCGATCACAAATGTGTCTTGGGTGCATTTACACCTGGGATTTTATGCATTTTAGGAATATCCCTGGTGTAAAGGGGGTCTATGTCTACAGCTATTGTGGTCGTTAAACATTTGTAGCACAGTCTAAATCGGACACTCCAAAGGGAATATATGTGTTATTTTAGACTTTTATTGAACCATTTACAATTCCACCTCATTATTGTGTCTGTTTTTATGTTCTCTCTGGATTTCTTTAACTATGGGTCTGTGTGATGAGATAATGGATTTTATGTCTGTGTATACGTGTGTGTGTGTGAGAGCAAATGTGTGGGAGTGCATGTGTCTGCATGTGTGTGAGTGCGGCCCAGACATTCCAGTGGAAGCATGCAGCAATCTGTCAAATGAGAAAAAGCAGAAAAAAAAAAAGTCATCTGTAACTGATCCCAGTAATAAATGAGTGGAAACACAATTTGTGACGAGAGACGAACAGCTATGGCTGCTGGCACATTCTTATTTTATTTAATTTTTTGGCCATGTGGGTTTGTGTGTGTGTGAAAAGTTTTTTGGCATAAAGAGAATAAGATCCACATATGTAGCTTGGCGAGTGGAGAATGGCTAACCTCAGAAGTTACCCTGCCAAAGAAACCACAGGGATAGGAGTGACTGCAAACCAAAGAGACGGAGAGAAATGGCAAATCCAGAGGGAAAGAGACTGTGAAGTGGAAATTGCACCGAAAAGCTGTAAGTTTTAAATAAAAAGAATAAAAGGGGATTTGTTTTATTTCATTCTTTTTTTGTTTATTGTCCCAATTCAAGCAATCCTAATGGTGTAGCTTCCTGTAAAAGTGTTGTGTGATGACACCATCGGTCGTCATGTGACATACCCCATGTCATGTGCCCCCACCCGTGCAAGGGCTAAAACGTGCATGAGTGCGACTACCAGAGCTCCAACGCTGCATGCACGCGTTGGTTTCCCCGCCAGGACACCCCAAAACCAGCTCTGCCTGTTACCACATCAGACCATGGTGTGGTGTGCTTATTTATTATTTGTATTCATTTTATTTAATTGTATTTGCAAGTGGTGTGCTGAAATATTTCTTCGATTGCTGGCTCATTTTAGTTTGTTTGTTTTTGATAACACGTGGCTAATTTAGACATAGCTTTAATCTCAGGCTGCGTCTTGCTTTTGGAAGATATTATACAAGGAGGATGCTTGTATTGTTTAGTTGAAGATAAGCTAGGATATGATTATTATAATAACAATAATGGCAACAATGACATTAACCTTTTTAATCAGGCTATACAATTATATGAACGAAGAAATAATAATGAATCAAGCATTTGGGAAGTCCACTATGTGCATATGGCGATGATGTCCGACCAAACAACACACAGTTAGTTATTTTTATATATATTGTAACATTTGAGAGACATATTCGTTTGAGGGAGAAGGCAACACTGGTAGGGCTACTATAATTATGTGAAAGAAAGCATAATAACAAAGCTCAAGCTCAGAACAAGCGCAGACAAGCTCAGAACTCCACTCTGCGCATATGGCAATGTGTTTCTGACGCAACAACACAAACAATGAGTTCTTTTTAAATATATTGTAACATTTGAGAGACATATTCGTTTGAGGGACAAGTCAACATTGGTAGGCCTATTATAATTATATGATGGGAGCTTTTTCCATCCTCTTTCCTTCGCATGCCTTGCATATCCATCCCATGTTCCTGACAGTCTACATTTCTTGACCTCTCCCCTCCCCTTCATTTAAAGCTGGCTAGTAATGGTCTTTTCATAATAATAATAATAATAATAGTAAAAACATTTGCGCCTTTCCCACACATACTTTCTCAACAACGCTCTAAAGATGTAGTGTAATTCTGAAGAGTCCAATTCCGTTCAAAAAAACAGCATTGTTCACTTCGAAATACAAGTTAGTTCAGAACAGAGCAGTTGTGTAACGTGTTCTTCATCACTTGTACCTCACGGTTGTGCCCGGGTTACCAAATTCTCACAATACTTGGGATGAATTTTGCTATTGCAAACATAAAAATGTGCCATCGTTGAGTATTCATTATTTTGTCATTGTGAAAACAGTATTTTTGTGTGTTTGGAGCTACATTTCGTTGTTATGTTTACAATCATTTTTGACATTTATCTTTTTTGTATTGGTTGAGGGTGTTTTCAATTTCAGCCAATAACCGCTCCCTTTGCACTCTTTATCTCATAAGGCTTTTCGTGATTTATGACATCAATATAACGCTGTTATATATCCTTTTTGTGCACCTCTTTATTACATCAACAACAGCTGTTACCACAGCTGAATTTAACATATGCGTTTAACAACATGATCTCCAACCTAAAGGACAGAATAGGTTGTTTGTATAGGTCGTCCAAAACAATGTAATTATTATGTGAAAGAGGGCCTCAAGGACAAGTAAGATTATACATTTGGGGGCTCTAGCCCTACAGGAAGGAACTAAAAAAGCCTCAGATGCTCCATCTCGTGACCTCTCACCCTGTGGCCCACTTCTGAGACTTTGTGCTACAATTCTTCCCAGACTTACACCCAACCGATCCAACATCAGAATCAGACCTTTATCTCCTAAAAAATGTATTATAGGTGAAATGCACAGGAACGTTTTTATATCTCATAAGGGGCGTGATTTTGACCCCTTTTGACCTTTTGACCCCATATATGAAAAACTTGTCCACAGGCCAGCTGTCTTCACGCGCCTTAAGGCACAAGTTTCTATCTCCATCACACTGGAAATGGGGAACTTGAAACCTTTTTGTGACCTTTCAAGATGGGTAGAGATGCCAGCATTCATACACACTTTCCCCTGGGTCCCAGGAATGACATATCCGAGATTTGTATTTCTAGTAAAAAACTAGAGTAAAAAAAAAAAAAAAAACTTGCAGTAAAAACGTTTGAATAAACGGGACATTTTTTTGCCAGAGCCTCTCAGAAGTGTGGCAGCGAGACCTAATCCATCAGAACGTGGTGTAAAAGGCAGTTTTGGAGATAGGAAGGTCCATCTGCCCTGAGACTTGACAACCTTGTTCCAGGGCCTGACTCGGACCCCCACACCGAACCTTGGCCCTCTTGGACCCTGAGGGGGGGGGAATCCGCGGCTTAGGGTTAGGGTTAGGGTTACGCTGCTGCGTGAGGCCCCCTTTTTGCAGAGACTCGAGATTTTCACAGAGAGATGTGCCACAGTGCCCCCTGGTTGATTGGTCTAATGGCCAAGTTCCTATCTCTTTCCAATGACTTAATTAATTAATTAATTAATTTAATGCAATGCCTTGTATTTCCAATGTGTTTCAATGGCACATTTGATGATGCTCTGTGAATCACTTCCTGTAGGGCTAGAGGCACCAAATTGACTAATGTCTTCATCCTTGAGGCCATCTTTCATATAAAACAGACCCCAGGTCTCTAGCTCACTCCCAAGTGTCCTTGACCCCTAAGTCACCTACAAATTACATCACTTCCTGTAGGGCTAGATTTATAGTATATTATCTACAAATTTTAGTAAACATTAATGCCCTGATTCATATAAAAGAGACCAAATGTCTCTATCTCACTCCCAAGTCATTCTGTGCCCCCACATACAATAAGTCATTGTTGTAGCCTTTTAGAATGTACTTCTTCTGCCTTTTACTTTATTGATTGCATTTACGCTTCAGAAACATTTAAAGCGGCATTCATTTTGTCATGCCTACCTTGATAAACAAAATGTATATATAAAATTAAGCTTTGGAGTGGATTTTTGGGCGGAAGCAAAGCAAACATAAACTTCAGTTTTGTCCCACAAAAACACGTTGTCCTAATCCGTCCCAAAGAAGAATTCTGGGTCAATTTACCCAGAATCCCTGGGTCAATTGACATTCTTTATTTGAAAGAAAATCATCAGTTACATAAAATAACACTTAACACAACAGCTCAGATGACTAGACAACGCAAAGACATTGATTCAAACAACATGCAAGCTGAGCGATTTTAGGGATAGAAGCGTCCATATTAAGCACCATGGCAACGATAGGGCGTGTGCTGCGAACGCTGCGAACGCAGTTAGCGTTCTTTTCGAAAGACCATCACCTGATTGGACCTGTAAGGTTAGTCAGCAATTACATTTTTTTTGCATAGGTTAATCCTGCAGAAAGCATGATTTTAGCATTGATAGTCTAGTACTAGGTGGGACTTTAAAAAAATACCTTTGGCTCCTCATTGCAGCATTTATTTTGGTCTCGAGAAATGTATCCACAACGCCTACAAGTGCACCTGTCAGAAGGGGTGAGCGCCATTGATCTATGATATTATCGGTGGGATGTAGGATGAATCAGCGGAGTGGTCGTATATTTGTAATTGTGTTACTTGCCTAGTCAAACATTGATAGAAATATGTATAAATATTTGTCAAAGAAATACATGAAAACATACTGATTACTTATTACAATTGCCTTTATGTAAAATAAAAAAACATTGTGAATGCCAGTGGTTCACTTGGCCGGCTCTGTCCTGCTCATCCATAGCCTCTGCCCTGTAGGCTGATTCTGGAGCCAGTGAAGCTAATGGCTCAAACAGCAATGGTTGTGGACCTACTCCATCCTGTGTTTCGGGACAGATGAGGGAGATTGCGGGGGAGAGAAATCTTCCACCTCAAAAGACTCTTCTGTCACAAAGTTGCGTGGGCTATTACCATGGGGATAAAAGCTCAGTCTCAATGAAACCCCTTCCCCCTCATTCTCATGAATAAAATAACCCTAAACGCATTTTTTTAATTCCCCAGGGGTCTAATTCCAGCTGAAACCATGGGTTCACTGGCTCTATAACATGTTAAGCACTTTGACTGTTAAGATAACAATACAGTCAAACACTTCTTCATAGTCAACTCAGCCAACTTACATATCACTGCACATAATCATATACAAATGTAATTACCCAATGTCTTGTTCCCATTCCAGCTAGGCGCTTAATTATAAACAATACAAGCTGTAAATTGCAGAGCAGTGTCATGCAACCTTCCTTCTGCACTTGCGTCCTCTTAAATCACATTTTCTGAACTCGCGTCAACTTACAAACCTTTGGATCATGCGAGCTACCTTTTTTCATCGAAAGGGATGTAAATAAATTCTAATTAAGTTCTATTACCTCATTGGACCCCACAATATTAAAGCTAACATTATTACCCCATTGGATCACACATTTGTAGTGCTTACACCAGTTCCGACTAGTTTCTGCTTCTACACATAGAGTGGTCAAGACAACACCATATAAAGTTTTATGGTTCTGAGATAAATGAGACCCTATAGGTGTGGCTTCGTTACCAATCTGCCCATACCAATATAGACATAATCTTTACCTGGGTCTGGCAGATGCTTCATGAACAACTTTCAGAGTGCATGTTCATTTACCTTGTATCTCTGAATAAACCATGTGTTGAACCTTTACCACTCCCGAGTCATACCTAGCCCCGAAACCACTATACCAGAGGCATTAAGATTACACTTCATCAGAAGTCACCAAACCAAACCAAAATCCATTCTATAAAAAAGTTACTAATAAATAAAAGCCTGCAGGGAGTGGTTACCTTATGATAAAACCTTCGTAATAAACCTCCGTAAGAGTAATTTAAAATGATGACAGAGTAGGACGCCATAGCCTAGAGATTGGAGATAGAGTGCTCAATAGGTCTGAAAGTCAAACAAAAGTTGGAGAGCTGCTGGAGCTAATTCCTGTAAGTCGTTGTAGATAAATTACCCAACTTTCCGTTTTTAAAGAACAACCTGAGAATGGAAAAGAAGCCACAAAACCCTCCACCTTGATCACATTTCGCCAATTGGGCAACTGGTCAGAATGACGCAGGAGGAGGAATTCAAAGAATCTCTGGTTTGGCTCAAAACTCGGTCCTAAACCCAGAGAAGACGCCATCACTCGCCCGCTATCACATCTGAAAACAACCAAAACAAACAACCTAACAGGCTCTTTTGAACCCTCATAGAGGAAACGATAAAAAGGAGGCCTACGACACATTCTGTATCATTAAGTATCAAAGAGGAAGAGCAGGACGATCAGCATGCTTGCCTGGTGGATGATCGAAGGTTGGAAGCTCTGAGACGATGCAGAATCTGCTAATGGTATCAACAGTGACCAATTTTTCTCTGAACTCTGACCCTATTGTTAGGGTCACATATGATGAGCCAGGCAGGTCCAGGGACCCTTGACTATTGTGCATAGAGGTGTGATTATCAAAATAGGTTAAAACTAATAGCCAAGAGATAATTTTTAAGAGAGAAAAATGACATAGATCACTGGCCTGTTCTTGCCAGTGATCAAAAGGTTATTCCAGAGCTGGAGTCGGGAAGGAACCAGAAAAGATTCATAGCCGCTGATAACCACCTCCAACGGGTGTCTTCACAGTCTTCACACACACAACACATTCATTATCTGATTGGTTGTCGTCATTTTTGTGTGTGTGATTGGGTTATCTCTTATCTCGCTCCATCTACCACATAAAGATAAAAATCCGCTCAACTACCAGCGAGTGTCCATCCCCCAGCTAAACGTCTCCTGTAAAGTAGGCTGTCCTAGGTTTTGTTTTTTTCAAGCTCCGGGTGGAGTGAAGAAGGTCAATTTGTTTTGTACCCAAGCAGTGCTTCAGAGAGGCTGGCGATCACCATCAGGACACAGAGGGCCCTGTGAAGAGAGCCACGTTGTTCAAAGATGCCGCACTCTGGGAGGCACAGACAAAGGACTCGTCTCACAGAGCGGCGAGTTGTTTCTGAAGACTGCAGTTTCTGGTTCGGACGCCGGGGAAGACTCCAGGCGAGGTTTCCCCCTTTCAAGGTTCTTGATGCAGGGAACAACAGGCCGGGCAGATCAAGGAGCCTGAGGGTGGGGCCCCCGGCGTGCTCCGGTGCCAGGCGATGGAAGCACGAAGTGTGCTTGTCGCCAGGGGTAAGCGTGGCCTGGCAGAAAGAGCAGATATGCCCTGAAAATGGCGGTCGGCCTGGTGAATCTGCAGCTGGACATCTTATCGCTAGATTTCTTAGACTGGTGAACTGTTATTGCTTAAAGAGAAGGGAGGACGAGGTAATGTTCCCACGTTGATTGGTACATTGTTGATTTTCAGTGCATGCACGGGACAAACCTATAAGGTGAAAAGTGCCTCTAGCTATTTAATCTACATAGCACCAGTCAGCGGTTGGCCCCAGTGATTTGAAGCGTGACATTGCAAGGCTGGGTTGGGGTTGCAGTTGTGTCGATGCAAGACTAGAAACTGGAAACTATTCTGGAGGCTGTACAATGGATTCAGCGAAAATGATTGTACGAGAGTCATAACCAAGAGAACAAATAGGCGTACAATTTCACAAAACACGTGTTTATTGAGACGGACAATGTAATGTTGTAATGTAAAAAATAAAAGAATCACTGCGTTGTCATATGATGAGTGGAAGGGGGTGGTCTTTCAGGACTCACAGAAATAAAAATGTCCCAACATTAAAAACAAAACTGTACAATAAACTAAAGGCTATACTATTAAAGTATAACAGCAGGAGTTGTAGCCTGTTAGGCATCTACATGGAGATTGTGCTCGTAAGTCATGTTCATTGTCACAACAAGCATGATTGGCTGGAGAGACGTCACGCGAGACGCACAGACATAGGATCCATATTTTGCTATCCTGATCGTGTCGGGAAATCTGTTCAAATGACTGATTACAACTACTAATAAAGTGTCCACATAATTACTAACAAAATTATCCAATTATTGTACGTTATGAAACTTTTGGCATTATTGATCGTACAGAGGGCAAAATGATCATACAAATTTGATAATTATAATACATCTGGCAATGCTGCAGCCACAACCAAGACCGGCGATGTCTTAAAATCACTGTGTGCATCCACCGACTGGTGGGGTGTAGGCTGTATAGTGTCTGAGGCCCCCAGACTGTGTAACCCCTACTCGCATTTGCAGATCCCTTCCCTGGCAGAGGTGTAGCAAAATTCACGGTTAAAAAGGCCCACCTGAGTTGTAACTGATGATTTGTCTGTATTTCCAGATGTTGGAGATAAATACTTCAGCCATTAATATCTATGCACTCATTTACAGATTTGTCTACACATTTACATATCTGTTTTACACAGTTACAAATCAGATTACACACCCACAAATTAAGATACAGTTACACAACTTTCCACTCCCATTTGTATAGAATTCTGCCATAATAATGGCCCCATAATTGGAGGCCTATGTAATGAAATGCCAGTATATACAGCTTTAAATTATGATTCAAATTATTTTATGATGACTAATCCTCACCAATATTTATCAGAAATTGAATAGGATCATTTTTATGATATAAGCCTTATACTCATATAGTAGATGTCACAGCAACAACAGAAACAAGTCCCAAATCAAATGGGACAGTACGAATGTAGTGCTGGTTGATGGTGTCACTGCCCTATACTGTAACTTACCACTGTGAGCAGTGAAATGTGAGTGTATGTCTCCATGTGTGTGTATGTGCGTGTGTTTGTGTGTGTGAGTGTGGGTGTGTAGAGCGAGCTTGTCTTCCAAAATGCACTCACGGAAATAACAAGACACCTTGAGTTCATAAAACTTTTATTAGTTCAACTTGAACTTTAATAATCCATGATTCCCCCACCCTGGAAAGCACATACAGTCTCAAAGAGTCATACTGTGATGTTTAATACAGGGACATTTTAGCTGTTTTGAACTACACCCTACTGTGTCTCACTTCTACAGTTCCACTGTATCCAACACGTAAATTGTAAGCAACAAAATAAGAGCTCTCCTTTGCACAACTGGTCTTCTTAAACGTTGACGAATAGATGATCATTTTGATCATCTGATCATGATGATCTCTCTCTCTCCCTCTCTCTGTTGTTTTCAGAGAGAGCGAGAGAGCTAGCGATGTGCTGAAAGAAGATATGTTAGTATGTCAACTATAGAACATGTTTACTTTTCAATTTTCAAAGGAGAGGTGTGAATAAGAATCATAGTACATGAACAAAGAAGACTTTCTCAATGTTTGCAATATGATAGGAAGGAATATAGTTTTCTTCTGAAACCTTCAGAACTTTGTGTGAACCTCAATGGAGCATAGCATATGTAGACCTTCTCCTCCCCTTTCTATTCAGCTCTCCTCCTGCCCAAGAGAAGTAGGCCTATCTTAATTGCCCATGCTCAACTCAAGACCTTTTTTTCTGTTGATGAAATGGTGCCATAAATACCAGAGCCACCATTGGTAATCACTGGTCCAACCCCTACATGCTCCTTATTGACTTGTATCTGAATTAACTGTCCAACCCCTACCTGCTCCTTAATAACCTGTATCTGAATTCACTGTCCAACCCCTACCTGCTCCTTAATAACCTGTATCTGAATTAACTGTCTAACCCCTACCTGCTCCATAATAACCTGTATCTTAATTAACTGTCTAACCCCTAACTACTCCTTAATAACCTGTATCAGAATTAGCTGTCTAACCCCTACCTGCTCCTTAATAACCTGTATCTGAATTAACTGTGTATCCCCTACCTGCTCCTTAATAACCTGTATCTGAATTCGACGTGGTCTGTCAAATTAAATGGCTTTGATAAGGGTATAACAAGGAGGGCAACAGAGAATTGATATGGGCAGAAACACAAAAAACATGAATAAGATTGGAAGAATGGAAAGAGATATCTAACCCAAATTATAAAATGTCTTAATGAACAAAATATTACACAGACTACATAGAGTTTGAATTTACACCACACACACATTTGTTTTTCCCACTGATGCGCTATCTGTTGGTATTTGGATGCCACATGCTCACAGTGCACATATGGGAAAATAAAACAAAGTCAAAAGTGCAAAGGATTGTGGAAAAAAGTGTTAAGAGGCAAACTCACTTCATAACTTTCCTTTGTCCAACCACCAGTCCTTGAAATGAGTGATCCACATAGGAAAGCTATTCCTGTCATACTAGGAGAGCTTCCCTTTAGTGCTTCTCTTTTTTTCTCTCTCTCTCTCTCTCTCTCTCTCTCTCTCTCTCTCTCTCTCTCTCTCTCTCTCTCTCTCTCTCTCT
>JAOPJO010000054.1:20047442-20059067 GCA_027123675.1 Molva macrophthalma | reverse complement strand
ACACACACACACACACACACACACACACACACACACACACACACACACACACACACACACACACACACACACATGGGAACCCATGGCAATTAAGCAGGTTGGACCTCATTAACTTTTCATTGCATCACAAATAAATATTTTTGACTTTGTTTGACTTAGAACTCAACAAACTAAATGGAAAAGTGACATTTAACATTATGTTAGTATGAGCAAGTGTAATGTTACCTCAAACTTCATCAGAAATGGTACTGTATTACACCCTGCTACAGCTGATGCCTATTGTATTGTATTTTAAATCCCTGGTTGTCCAAATGTAATGCATTTTTAATTGTTGTGTTGTGGCACTTATTGTGAGAATGAGAATCTGTTCTTCGTTAACTTGCCTGGTAAAAGAATGGTAAAAAACAAAAAACACACACCTTGTAGGTTGCATTCAAGTATATGCTTTGACTGCCCTCTGCAGGTGCTTGGGAAGATTGCGGTGCAGCAAGCAGTGGCGAACCCTGTGGATGGCTCTGATGGCTTTCACAGTGTTCTGTCTTGCCTTTCAGTACGTCGAGGTGTTGCTCGATGTACCGGAGCCCAGGTATATCGCATGTATAATAAATTATCCATAAAGTCAATTCTGATAATGAATTTAATGTCAGGTTGCCATCCCAGCCAGGCCAGCAGGCGGTGGTTCTGTAATCAAGTCAAAGTTTGTCAAGTTTTTAGAATTGTGATCTCAGGTAATTGATAATATTAACTCATATGATACTTTCTGTGTTTCTTTCCCTCCAGAAATAATGAAGGGAGTGAGGGATTTATGACCCTTAGGGTCAGTGAGTCATTAGCGACCGTGCAAAACCATGCCTCTGTGTCCACGCTAGTCCAAGAATGGCCAGACAGGGAGAGCTTGCCAAGAGCACCGGTAAGAGAACAGCATGAGACAACAATACATACAACAATACAGATCTTTAGGACATCGGCAAAGGTTGCACTAACCCACCAAAAACATGTTTTTGAATTCCCAGAGAGAGGGTTACCACACTGGTGTCAAGCAACAAGGGACTCACAGTGAAGACAAACCCAAAGATTCAGGCCTCCTTGTTTCATTCGGCCCTGACAGTGTCTGTCAGCCCAAAAACCACATTGTGTTCCTGAAGACGCACAAGACGGCCAGCAGCACCATCGTCAACATCCTTTATCGCTACGGCGATGCATTGAACTTGACTTTGGGCCTCCCGGTGCACAAGAACCACCAGTTCTTTTACCCTCACCGTTTTGACTCTTCCTATGTGGAAGGTGTCCGCAGTAAGTCAGTGAAGGAGTATCACATCATCTGCAACCACTTGAGGTTCAACAAACCTGAGGTGAGCTTTGTGGAACAATACTACCATTCTACTATTCTACTATTTTAAGAAAAGATGGGTTTTTCCAGATGATCATAGCTGGAGGATAGATACAAGACCATTTATCCAAGTTTTATATTTCTTCTTCTTCTAAAGTGGTATGTTTGAATAGGCTCTATGTATGCTACAGCACTGAAAATCATTCAAGAACATTCTTTGTACAACCATTTCAGTCACTTTGATGTAGAACTGTGCGCCGTTCTAACTTCTGTAACACCCCACAGTTGGAAAAGCTGATGCCCGAGGACACCTTCTACTTTTCCATTATGAGGCACCCTGTCGCCATGTTTGAGTCTGCCTTCACGTACTACAAGAGCATTCCGGCCTTCCACAACGCCACCAGCCTGGAGGACTTCCTAGACCGCTGCTGGTGGAACTACAAACCCTCGGTGGCAAACAACCAGTACGCTCACAACAACCTGGCCTTTGACTTCGGGTTCGACAGCAACGTCTCTTACAACTCTACGGACCTCGGGGAGCGCGCGCGGGCCGCGGTGGCGGCCGTCGAGCGGGACTTTCACCTCGTCCTCATCTCGGAGTACTTTGACGAGTCCATGGTGCTGCTCAAGCGCGCGCTGTGCTGGTCCCTGGACCACGTGGTGTCCTTCAAGCTCAACAGCCGCAGCGAGCGGTCGCGCCGCATGCCGCTGCCGCACGTCGCACACAAGGTGGCGGCGTGGAACGCCCTCGACTGGAGGCTGTACGTCCATTTCAACGCCACCTTCTGGCGGAGGGTGGACCGGGAGGTGGGGCGAGAGGAGATGGCCCGGGAGGTGGGGCGGCTGCGCCGGCGGCGGGCTCAGCTGCGGGCGGTGTGCCTCCAGGATGGCGGGCCCGTGAACCCCGAGCACGTAAAGGACGTCGGTCTGAAGCCCTTCCAGTACGGAAGGGCTGTCATCCAAGGCTATAATTTAAAGCCAGCTTTGGAAGGCCAAACCAAAATGAAGTGCCAGAAGCTTATTACCCCTGAGCTGCAGTACTCAGACTATCTGTACAGAAAACAGTTTGAATATTGACTTTGTGCTGTGCTTTCCAAAGCAAACCAGGTCCAAACCTTTAGCTGGTATACAGGTTTTGTTCAGGAAAAACCATCAAATATGTACTGTACTGCACAAAGTGCTTATTATTTATTAACAAAAAAGGCCCTAAAGTGCCCTATTATAGAGTACATGATATGTTATGTTACATGAAACACGACAATAACAGAAATAGCCTGTGTCCTAACAAGCTATTTTCCTGAAATTATACTTTAATTGATCATGAGGACCAGGCTGCAGTTGTATGGGTAGTGGGGGTTCGCTGCAGGCTAACCTGTGGGATTTGATGGATCTCCCCGAGCAGCACAAGCAATTAAAGATGAATCGAGAACCCGTGTTTTTATTCCCATGTATTTGCATAATCCAGGGGCCAGGCGTAATTGGACTTTGAGGAGTCTCAGGGCCCTTGACAGAATATAAGACATATGCACAGAGCACACTCCACATTCAGATTCAGAAATCTTTATTGTCCCCGAAAATCGTCTTTGACATAGCTCACATTAACAGCCATACCATATCCACTGACTCACAGGGAACATCAAAACACTAAGTCCACTTACAGCTGAAAGTCAAATGTGATTCAGTGCAAAATAACTATCAAAAATAAAGACATAACATTTGGGGAATGAAAAAGGGGTCTTGGTGGATTTGAGGGGCTTTTGACTGGTTCTTGCTTTGTCGTAGCGTTTAAGGGCACATCATCATCATCCTCATCGCTGTCGGTCTTGAGTGCCAAGTGCATTTGATACTTCACCATGCTTTCTGCAGGGTCCTAAAGACAACTAAAGTCCTTAATCTCAAACAATCTGTAATGTCACAACTTGCAAATGGAAAACAGTTTATTTTTGAGGACTGCGGCCATTTAATAGGGCTACAAACAACCTTTTTGCTGTTTTTGAAAGAAACAGGCAATTCTGATAATCAGTTTGAAAAAATGCAAATCTTTGTTGGATCCCTCATCATGGACTCTTCATTAAGTATTTGCTGATGTTCTTGGTTTGATTTGGGGAGCAGTAACGGTTAAGGCTTACACACTGGTTAGACACAAATAGAATGTCATGTTCTTAGAGGAACAGGATAACTCAGACAAGAGAGAGCTGATGCTTGTGGCAGCCCTACATGTCATTGTGTTAGTAGAAAAGGCATCCTATCTATTATCAAAAAACGAATTTCTCTATTGTAGAATAATCAACTCTTCAAAGCAAATCCAAGCACACACAAGTTCTAAATGCTGTTGCACTTTTTCAAAATAATTTATAGAATGTGATACAAGATAAGCTTATTTAGAAGTCTTTATATATATTTATTTTTCTACTATTTTCTGTGATGAATGGTAGCAATAGGCACAGATTGGCCAATCCAGGGCATGGCATCTGTGTGTGTGAGTGTAACCAACATAACAACACACACCTATGCAGAATGTATTTTTGTATGTACCCTCGGCCCCACAAGGTGCGGCAAATGAGCCAGTCAGTTATTCAACTGAAGAGACAGAACCATGTGCCATATACTTTAGGAATGATTACATTGGACAGGTGAAGAGATTGTGGGAGCAGCAATATCTTGTATTTGGGCTTTGCTTAACATTAAAGATGTGTTCTATTTTGTTGCTGAATAAATTAACAGAATCCCAAGCCTCTTCTCTGGAATCCCTTTTTGAAACATTGACGCTCATGATATGTCATGCATTACATCTTTTTACATAACTGTACATAATTCTGTACAAAAGGCCAACATTAACATGAAAAGAAGAAGAATGATATGAGTTGTAAGTAACATTTAAGAGTCAATTTGAGTCTAATTTGGTAGAAATGTCACAGCTATTAGCTACTAACCTGTTCTCAAATCAAAATCAAATCAAATCAAAGTTTATCGAATCAAATCAAGAGTAGACAAAAGTCAAAAGAAGGAAAGAGAAAAGGGATAGAGAGATAGTGCAAACAAGTAAGCAAGCAAGCAAGCAGTTATAAAATACAAACAATATATGAATACTGCAAATAGTGCAATGTGCAATGAAGTGTAATATAAATATAAGTCAAAAGGTTGTCAAAAAAGTCAAAAAAGTGTCAGTTCAAAAGTCGTATTGCTTGGAGGTAAAAGCTGTATCGGAGTCTGTGAGTGCGGGACTGGATGCTCCGGTACCGACCTGGAGAAACCTGGCAGACGGTTTCTCCAGGTCTTTGGGGGAGCTCTATGAATCTAGCAGGGTCAGGGCCTCTGGGCCATCAAGAGCAGCATGGCAGAGTTCAACACCGAGTATGAGGATAACTCTGAGCAGGTCCGACTGATGACTCCAGCGCTCCTTCTACTCCAGCGCACCCAGCAGTTCACATATTGAACTGCTGGGTTCTGACAGGAGGCTCATGAGTTCCTGCTGTTGCTCTTTATTAACATGAAGATGGAAGGTGAGACACTGCATGGCATTTCCACGTCACTGTTCTACATTTGCCCTGTCCAGAACTTTGAGGTCAGACTGCAGTGCCTCTGCACCTGCTCCGGGTATCTGCTAACTACAATGAATTGACTTCATTGCTGGCCTATGTCATGGTACTTCAGTGATGTAAAACGTTGTTAAAAACTTTTACACTAACAATCAAATAATGATGCAATGGTGTAATGGTTCAAGTACTGTCTGCTTTGTATTAGTGGTTAAATGTTTTTTTCTTTTTCTTTAAAAGCTGTGGTGACAAGCTCTTCCAGGATGAGGAGCAGAACATCTTGTCCTTGGACCTCCATCCTTTGTTGACAGCCAGCCTGAAACTCTAATTCAAAGTCAGTACACAGTTGTGTTTAGTACATTAAAACACTGGTCTATTGCTGGCTTTGGCTATGATGCTACAACTGTGATGCTAACAGCTATGGTCGCCAGGCAACAGTGGGTTTGCCTGGCGAGGTGAGGGTAAACTTTAGTCTGTTGTCTACAATGATGGTTTAAAGTAGACTCTGCATATATCTACGAGCTGTACGTCTATGTAATGCTCTGCTGTTGAACCATATTGGTCTTTCAACAGAGTGTTGGTGCTTCACACAAAGCGCTTTTACTTTGATGGTGCATGGTTGAGGAAAGTCACTGATGCCGTTAGCATGCCTACACTGCTGTCGCTGGGATTCCCTCATTGGAGAGCAGGGTGGTGAAGCTGGGATGGACACACAGAGGTACGTTCTTATGCTACGTTTGGAACAAAGGAGTCACATGAACTGATTTTAGGCCCTTATAGATGTACAACAACACACGTGACTGTATCATATTATTGATGATTAGATATGATACTTGATATGTCCATAGGTTTGGGGAGGGTGATTTATTTAAGGGGAGCTTAACAAAAGGACGACCACGTCTCAGCTCAAGCACCTGCCAAAAGCAATGTGTAACACAAGAATTCTAGAATTTAAATCTCCCTCCAACTATGACTTTGATATGCCAGTTGATTGAACAGGATTGTTCAAAGGATCATCTTGACAGTTCAGGAGATGGGGAGAGAGAGCACCAGGACGTGACTGCAGTAGGAGAGAAATATGGGGAGAGATTATGGTAGAAAATGCTACAGAACACTGTTGTGATTAAACAGAACAGGTCCTGGGTGTTTAGGGAGAGTAGGGTCATGGTTAGGTTCTCTGTGAAACTAATCATGTTTCTCTACAGAAGGATCCCAGCAACCAGACCATCTTCCATCTGTCAGGCATCGTCTCTTACCTTGGCATAGAGACTGGTAACTGAAGTATTGTATGTAAAAAAATATATACATCTGTACCTGACATACATGCAGAAGACACGGGAAATGGGACATACCATTAAGGTAATGGGATGTTACTGCATCAGTGATATCGTTAGATGGTTCACCCTAAACGATTTGCGTGTGACGAGAACAGCAGAGACAGCAGTCCTGAAGGCTAGAGAGGAGACGGCCTTCATTTAGATTTACGTCCTCTGGTAATACTTCACTTTTAAAGATCCAATGCATCTTTCAAACAAAAAGGCTGTTTTACTAACACTTACTACTGTAGGGAGACCAAGTCTTTTTGATTGTTGATTGTTGTGTAGGTGGAGAGACCCCGAGGACCAGAGGACTGTCAACTAGATGAATAAACACTGTCTGAGTTGTGTTAAAGAATGGGAATTAATGGTATTGTATAGTAGTACATTGTATAATGCATTTATATGTATTATACTTGCATCATACAATTTGGTTTAACAGGCATATATACAGTATATATATATATATATATATACAGAGAGAGAGTAAATAATTGTTATTGTATTATAGTATTTTTTTATCAACATTATAATTATTAACAAATCACCTGGAAAAAAAAAATCATATATTTTAATGTCATAATAAATTTGCCAGGTGGTGTCTTTAGTTAGGACAATTGTTTTATTCAATTTGTGACTGAATAGGGCATTAGGATAAATTTGGCACTGATTTGGATTTTTAACAATACATTTGGTAATTGCCATCTAATTCATGTCTTTGGTCTGTTTTTAATTACCTCACTCAGAAGCCTCTCACCATTGAGGATGTACGAAGGTCAGCCTTGGCTGATCAACTCCCATTTGTTGGACTGCTGCTGCTCTGCTGCCATCCCCCTATAGAAGTCTGTATCCTCCCAGTCTGCAAATAACCCTCATCCTGCATAGTAGTCAGACACACAACCATATCCCACTCCTGAGGTGTATGTGAGACAATATGGGTGAAAGTCTGTGTGTGTGTTTGAAATAATTCAAATTTTATCAGAATAACCCCTTGAGATGGGCTGTCTCAGTTTCGAGGGGTACAGAGGAACAGATACTCTTGAACTAAAGTGTGGGTGTGGGTGTGTGTGGGTGCTTTTGCAAAAGTCCCTGAAGTTTCTGCCTATTCTGCAACATGATTTCAAATTCACAAGCAATGCACTCTCTCACTCACTCTCTCGCTCACTCTTTACAATATAGAGACAAATGGGAAAACTTATGGGCCAGTTTCTTTACAGAACACCATCAGTTTAGCTCAGGTCAAGCTATGACTACACACAGGCTGGCATTCAAGGTAGTCCCTGGATTTGCACCGGCCCAAATCACATCACTCTCCTGCCCCCATGTCCCTGCCTGCCCTTTTAGGTCCACTGATGAGCGGTGTCTGGCAACTGCCTCAACAGAGTGAAAATAATTCCCAGTCCAGACTCTTCTGATGTGTGGTACCTTGATGGTGGAAGGAGCAGCTCCCTAGCTCCCTAGCTACCTAGCTCCCTAGCTCCCTAACTATTATGCAGAATTGCTCCCCATCTTCAAAATAACATCAGAAGATCAACTTATTTCGAGTACATCTGACTAACTGACTTGTGCAATTTTGTTGAAGTGTGTTGTTTCTAGCTCTGCTGACTCAATGTAAATGTACGGTTAGTTCACGTGGTCTTGGCATGGCATCAATTATTATCATTGTAACCTGGAGAACCAAAATAGTAACAAAAATCGGACCTGATGATAACACAAGAGCATAGAGGCAAATTATGTCTTGACAAAAAAACTGGAGAAAGCTTAAAGTAGACCCTGCAAAAACAATCGTATTTGAATGAAACCAACCATATGCCCCAAATCCCCGGCAGATATCAGTTTGTGTCCCTGCATTGTTTGGGCTTGGCTTGAACTGGACTGGCCTGGGCAGATAGAGCATTGTAGCAGTAATCTGTGTTTGCTATGCATCCTTATCCAGGATTGGCAGATTAACATGCGTATGCCTCGCTGGACCCGTTTGGACTGTTCCACCCACTGACCCTGGGTTGTTGCACCTCACTGCTCTCATGCTGCTTTCTTGTCTCTCTCACTCCATCTCCCTCCCTCCCTCCATACATCTCTCCACCACCTCCATCCATACATCTCTCCACCAACTCCCTCCCTCCCTTCATCCTTCCCTCCCCTCCAATCATAGAATTCTGGACACACACACACACACACACACACACACACACACACACACAGTGTTTTTTAGACTTCCCCATGATCCGGCATCGCAGGCTAACTCAGAATGAATTGACCTCTCAGACCATGTGGCCTTTATATTTCTCAGTCGATAAACTGCTGCATTTTCAGTAAGATCATGACAAATGACCAATGGCTCAAATAGGTTCTCTGTTTACCAATGATTATTTCAGAGCCAGAGGAAATAAGGGTTATATGCTGACTTTTACTTTGTCACAATGCGCAGCTATGTATGTTTGTGTTGACCATTTGTTTCATACTCATTTTAAGCCGTGTGACGGTGGCCCTGCCTCTTGTTGGCTGTGTGAGCACACTGCCATCAGCGCCCGGTGCAGAGCTCCTGGTGTTCATGATCAACTTGGTGATCTTCTATGCTCAATGATGTTAAACTCATTAGCATCTGAACACTATCAATTACACAGATATGAGCTGTATTCCGATTTCTTCTAGTTCTTGATGAAAAGCAAAGCAATCATGAATGAGTAATGTATTATAGCCTGCCGACGGGGGGAGTTAGTCTTGGATTGAGCAGCTGTAACCTTTGTGGTTATGTTACCTGAGACAGTTAACACTGCTGTACTTGTAGGTTATTTGTTTCTCACTCATGTGCTTGGGATGTGTCTACAACAGACTAAACTCAGATTCAATGCTCTTTTTGCAAATAAACAAGGAAGCATTATTTAAAATATTCTTGAGATCAATTTGGTTGACTTTCCTGTAAGAGATCACACCGTTCAGACTTCAATTTGAATCATTTATTTTTACTAATTGTTATATACTGCCTAGTTTGTCATGCTTACCGACTCAATAAGACAAAGAGCCAACACTGACTGCATTTTATGAATTCGAAAACTATGAAACCTGCTTATTAGACACAGTTTGAATTGTTCGGTTTGCCTTTGTGTAGTTTTTGTTTCTTCCCCTAGATGTCCTCAGTTATTCTTTTTTTGAAACGCTCCACCTGAATTGACTGTTAATTGTTTCCTCCTGTGTATGTAGGCCCTCGCGTTTTTCTGGTTATGTCCTGTTGCTGAACATAGTGTCTTTAGTTATTAATTACACTTTTTGGTTAACTTTAGATTAATCTGACAGTTTTCCGGTTGGTTGTCTTTGTTTATCGTTTTTGTCTTGAAGTATTTAAGAAAATTCTGTTTTGGTTTAAAGCTTCCATGAGTTTGCATTTGAGTCCGGAACATTATCCTATCAATACAAGCAAAAAGCAGACAAGGCAAACAGCCTGCTATAAAAGCATACTATCAATTGTAAAATAATACAACCTTAACACGTTAGTATATTGAAATACATTCACTGCTAGAGGGTGTCCTGGCTCTCCCAATGCAGTACTCCACACCTTCCTTTAAAACAAGGCTCCTGCTCAGAAAGCTCATTTTATGTGATGAAGTGATTTCGGATGATGGGGCGGCCGGGAAAGCAGTAAGACAATTAGTTATGACCGTGTTTGTTATGGAACTTGTTCAATTATTTCGTGGACTTTTGCAGTTCTGCACCTGAATCTCAAAGTGCATGAACAAATGAATGTTGTGATTAGTTTCTGGTGTTCACATTGCTTCCAGCGTTTTGGTGTCGTAACATGGCCACTGTGCAATGCAAAACAAGCACAACAAACTTTTATGTGTCTACTCTGAATATGTTGTCTCAAGTAATGCCTGAAAGTATCACATTTCACATCTGAATATGTAAATTGTGTCTGTGTGTGTGTGTGTGTGTGTGTGTGTGTGTGTGTGCGCATTCTTGCAAATGTGTGTGTCTGTGCGTATATGGATGTGTGTGTGTGTGATTGTGTGCGTGTGTGCATATATCTGTATGTGTAACTGGTTTAATGATACGCATGGGTCAAAGGGTGTTAACCAGCAAGACATCAGAGTGACAGTTTCTTGTTGATGGGCTCAATTTCGTCTGAATAATTCAAACAGCCGTTTTTCTCGTCCTATCAGTGGAGCCAGAGAGCAGTAGTATTAACATATGGCAGCTATCAGGCCACTCCGGAGAGAGGTTTTGCATTTTGAGTGAAATGCAAAAAGCAAAACAAAAACAACAGTCCTGTTTATGGCTATTAGCAAGCATGAGGAGGTGGGGTGGTTATCGGAACTGGATGGCAATTTCTCTTGGGCACGCTCTTGTTTAGCATAGGCTAACTTGGTGAACATATATATAAAAAAAAGTGGTTTGCTGAAAGTTATATTCTGTGTTACAGTTTAAAGTGAGATTTATGATGAAACTAAAATTATCGTTTTGTTCTGCCAAGTAGTTTGTATTTCACTACGGATTAAGTCGATTTAGGTCATCCACTGTTTTTGTTCATGTCAAAACTATTCTCACGCCTGTAATTTGACTTCCTCACCTAGGCCTACTAGGTCTTGATGAGATAATTTGTTATGAACGCCTTCAGATATTTAAATAATAACCCGTGGGAAGGGATTGTATACGGTACAAAACAACTACAGCAAATAAGAGGGTGAAGAAAACATATCCCTTTAAACCACAATGTTTGTTCAATTATGTTATCTTACTACAGCCTCGACTACAAATGTCCAACATTCAGATTTAAATTACTAACTAAATAATGCTGATATAAGGATTCACATCTAGCTTGTTGCCTCCTATAGATAACGATGTCTCCCGATGTCCATCTTCGTTGTTTCAATTTATAAAACACAGTTAAATGTTTGGCATACATTGATATGAATCTGACTTCAACCACATATTGACTATGCAGATTGGTAAACACAGGATTTGAATGTTCCACCATGTTTGATTCATTGTATGTATTCAATAAGAAACATGCAAATGAGCTGTCACAACATGTGTATGCATAGCTTGCACATCTGAATCTAGTTTCACTATGTGAATTAACCGATAATCTATTCCACAGAGAGTGCAATTCCTCTGCAGTATTTCATGAAGTGCACCTGTTCTCATTTGATTACATATACAGTAGAATGTATCTTTGTGCATGGTATTCTTCCCTTGTGCTTTGTATTTATCGTTTCCAATAAATAAAGCAAATATCAATTCCAGCTAAATCCATCTTTAAATATATGTGTTCCATGTTGCCCTTTTTAAAGTTACAGTTAAAGTTAAAGTTACAGTATACATGAGTTTTCTCTTTCTCACATGTGTATACACACAACCACACACACAACAGTGTGCACACACACACACACACACACACACACACACACACACACACACACACACACACACACACACACACACACAC
>JAOPJO010000054.1:20026987-20040372 GCA_027123675.1 Molva macrophthalma | reverse complement strand
ACACACACACACACACACACACACACACACACACACACACACACACACACACACACACACACACACACACACTACCACACACACACAAAAAAGGAGTAATCCAACAACAGGACTGATGGTATTTACAGTGAAACTGTTGTTTTAGAAATGTTCCGTCCTTAAGCAAAACATTCCAGTCTTTGTCAGTTGAGAATATGGAAGCCATCACTGCCATAATGTTTTGAATTTTGAAAGCCATTGAATTATTTAAATATAAATATCAGCACATTTGAATTCATAACATTGCAATATTATACTTGGAAAACAAACATAACAAAGTCATCTGAATTTATTCAGTTTGAATTCACCTCTTTGAAATTCAAATATGGTATTTCAAGTTGTACTATTTCAAAAACATGCTATAAAATATTTTTTTCAATGTTCACAAATTCAGATAAAAAATTCAAGTTGGAAATATTCAAAATACGATATTTATTATTAATACAAGTAAAAATGAAGGATCAGAACATTTTAGTGATTAAAAATGATTGCTGAAGTAGCAGTGAATTCCAAGGAGAGTCCTTAGCAATCGAGACTGAATGCAATCAAACCAAACCGCTGGCCTATCAGGGCGTGGTCTGTCCGGCACGTCATCAAAGAAGACGGCCCGACGACGGCCTGACGACAGCTTAACCACGCGGCTCTGATGAGTGGTCCGGTTTGTGTCCTTTGTAAACTCAGAGCTCAAAAAGGTCTGATGAAAAATAGAACTGACAAAAAGGTGCAAATCAGCGTAATTAACATAATTGGGCATCAATTGATATTATTATGCAAGAATATATGCATGTAACATTATATTGATATATTTGGACATGTCATTTAGGAGGAATTTCTCAAAACGGGGTGATAGTTTAGAGGTTCAAACCACTGGACCTGATAATTCAACTACACTTTAACTAACTGAAACCCCTGTGCTTATTAAGCTCAGAGGCTGAATATACAAGGGACTAAATGACCCAAAGCAGACAACTTACCGGAGCCCCGTCGCTCTCCCTATTCGCCATCATTGGGTTTAGTTCTCGAGCCGTTCTATATGACTACGTGACAGACAGACTGCGCTCTGATAGGCCAGCAGGCCCCTCCTTGGGTTACCTGCTACTTCAGTTACATGTTTTTTTGCTTACATTTTCTGATCCATATTTTGACCATTTGAATATGAGTAATGAATATCGTATTTCCAATATCTCCAACTTGAATTTGTGCATCTAAATTAGTGAACATTGCAAAAAAGGTTTTGAGATTGTGTTTTTCAAATGGCACAACTTGAAATGCCCTGTTTTAATTTCAAAGATGTGAATTCAAAACGAATAACTTCAGACCTCGTGTTCAAAGTATTATATTTGAATGTTATGAATTCAAAGGAGTTTCAATTTTCCATTTACAAAACTCAATGGCATTTACAATTTAAAATGCGGGTGCTTGCATACAATCCCAGTACCTCTGCTGCTGCCAATTACCAGCCATCACCAACAGCTTCTGCACACATACACACTAACAGTGCGTTGTTCTATTCTGACTGACGTTGGTATTTCTATGCATTCATTGGCACTCCTTGTGCCGAGTGACGAGGTGTCTTTACCCCTAACTCCTCCGCACAAGCAGGCTGTTACTTGGTTAGCTCCGTCACCGCGGTGTCAATGTGTACGTGGCTCAATGCGAGGTGCTGCACAAGCTAGCAGAGAGGAGTATGCAATGTGTTTTTAATTTGATATCATCTAATGGATATCACGGTTGATATCAAAATAATACATCGAGTCAGTTGCACCAGAAGAAGAAGAATCAAGAATCAATCAAATTCATTCAATCAGTCCATTTGTCTCGCCCAAAAATGGACACATGACATGTAATGTGTGTGTTGCTTTCCCTGGCAGTTATAAATGGTAATTATATATCGGGGATTGTAAAGTATAACTCAACATGCGGGTAAACTGAACAGTAGCCTGGTCGTCACTCTCTTTCTTTTCAACTGCCAATCTTCTTCCTTCTTTAAATATAGGGTTTGTTTGTTTTTGTGTCACAATGCCGTATTTGTTTTCTGGTGGAAGTTGACGAAAACTTGGACAACTGTTCAGTACAAAGTAATACAGCGAACTGGGACTTGTGTGAGAAGATTACTCTTACCCGGCTTTGTCATGTTTGTCTCACCTTTACTTATTTGTTGCCCTCAGTAAACTCCTTTATTAGTCTCTATGTGTCCGCGGTCTCTCTGTGTTGACGTTTTGGGTCCACATAACAAAGTAAGTAAGTCCCAACACATTCTGGACAGCATGCCCCAATACCTATAAACATATGAGCATCTCTTACTTTTCTTTTTCCATTTTTCTTATTCCATTTCTGAGTGAGCTGAAGGGCCGACCTCAGTGACTGCAGTCCTTTAGATGAGCGGTAAGAGCATTCACCTTCCAATTTTGGAGTTGGCTGTTGGGTCCCCTGCTGTGCAGCAGTATGACATTAGAGGACCGTCTGTTACACAAACTCTCATTCAATAATCATAAAAAAAGAAAAGAAGGAAACAGAAAAAGGATTTCAAAAAATCACTCACTCCCACAAAAGCGAGGAAACAGAAACAAAATGAAAACCCCTTGAGAAGAGATGCATACTACAGATCCCCCTTCAAAAAGAACTACAATAAAATACAATTTCCAGACAGAAAACCCCATAATAATATCAATATAAACATGACAATACAACAAACAAAGCCGCACAACACAGTTGTCTATTGTAAAACTATGGCTGGTTCAGCCACCATGACGGCATCACTATGGACACACAAAGCAACTTTAACAGGGATAATGAGAGCAGAAGAAACGGTTGAAAAACAGGACTTGCTAAGATTCTCATGCGTATTCTTTATAATGATTTATCTTGCGGCTAACCTTCACAGCAATCTGTGCACTTTGATCATTCAAAACCCTCAGCAAAGAGAGAGAGGGGCAGGAGTAGTGGGACATTGTTAAGGAAAGAGGAAAGAGATTGGGGGGAGGGAGGGGGATTAAGATGAGCAAATGGAAATGTGAAATGCAGAACGAGAGCGAGAGTGTAAAAGGAATGGTGGGATATTGTGTTCATTAGGCCTACATCTGTCTGATTGATTCATTCCAAACCCAGGCACAGACAACGTTCTTAAGTGGTCTGTGCTGGAGTGCAGGGTAAAAAGGGGCTTCGAGTATTCAAGATTCATTCTGTATTTACCCAGCAACATCAATCAATCAATCATTCAATGGACATTTTCATTTCACAGCTAGCTATTAATTCCAGGCTAGGATCCAAAAACAAACAAAAAAAAAAGCCCAGATGTCCTGTTAATATCCTCTTGAACATCCAAGTGAAGCATCCGCCATGTTACCTCCTCCAGCTCATGGAGGAGAATGAGTTATGAATTACTAGTGAATTACTGGAACGACGAAGCGCTTAGCGGCTCGCCAGCCAGCCTGTGTTGTCGCAGGCAACCCAAACATAAAAAGGTATATGTGTCTGGGATAAGGATTCTGTCTGTGTCTTGACAAAGGCTGTCAGGAAGGAGAGGTGGTGTGTGGCCTGACTGGTGGGATGTAAAAAGATGATAACAGCCAGAGCAATGGGATAATGTACATGTGGAACGGTGTTCATAAGCACTTTACCAGCCCGGAGATGAAAATGAGCCTGTTATGTTAATACCTGAGGAGGGAAAACAAGAGATTGCAGGGACACAGCCGTTTTGGGCAAAGCGTAACATATCTTCATTAGGTGTGTGTTTGTGTCTATGTGTGTAGGTGTGTGTGTGGTTGTTTGTGTGTGTGTGTGTGTGCAGGTATGTGTGTGTGTGTGTGTGTGTGTGTGTGTGTGTGTGTGTGTGTGTGTGTGTGTTTGTGTGTGCATGGAAGCGAGTGTGAGCGAGAGTCAAAGAGGGAGCGAGAGAGAGAGAACAATAGAACGAGAGGGAGTTTCCTATGAGAGACTTGCAAACACTTTGTTGGCTCTGTTGCTTTCACTAGTTCCACAAACATACATTATCTTACACCCGAGTGTTAAATATTTAAAGGTGTCCTCTGTTGTGCTATATGTTCCTTGGGGAGAGATTGGATTGGTCTCAAAGAGCCAGAATTGTCTATTTGGGGTTTGGTGGAGGCAACCCCCCCTGCATGAACGTAGGCAGAAGAGAGCATGAATGTTATTGTCTGAATCCAGATCCCTAAAGAGACACCTGCTTTTTTTCTCTCCCCATTTTCACTGCAGTCAAATGATTGTCTAACCAATGGCTACTGACGACATCCCATTTGGAATGGAATTGGCACAGTGGTCCCCGTGCCATGCTAATGTCAATGTGATGGCATCTTCCTAGGGGCCCGTACTTCCTAATTGCAGTAAAGCACTTGTATGGATGAGCTGCTGCATAGTCACTTACAAGCCAGTCGCCATATATACTCACCCATTTCCCTTGGGACCAAACTGAATTGATGTTGGGTGTTTATTTTGCAAGTGGAAACTTCTGCCCACATGTTTGTTTATCTGGGATCCTAGCCATCGCTCTTGGCCCTTGTTTTTCTTCATAGTGTGTGTGTTTGTGATTGTGGCTGGCAGAATACCATGTGTTATCTCCACATTGAGGCACAGTCAAACTCAGAGTACTGCGTGCCCACAGACACCATTTACACCCCTTCAGGTCTTCGGAGAGAGGACAACGGCCAACCCGTCGAATGGTCAGCGGACCACTACTAATATACTGAGGTCATGGAGGCACATGTGTATTTATGTAATTTGTAATGAGTTCAAAATGAATTGACACATTAACTGGTAACACAATAATTGAACATCATTAGTAAATGATTGCTAGATCATGAGGTAACTGCTTATTACTGAATTAACTAATGTGAATAAATGGTTCATTAATGTTCCCTTATTGTAAAGCGTTACCAATTGACTTTAGCTCATTCTATACGTCCATACCCAAGCCCTCTAAAACATTTAAGTGAACGTTCAGCTTACCCTCAGAGAGTCATGATAAGATATTTCTGAAATGAGCTTTTACCCTGCTGATAATGAAGCCATGCGGCTCCTTCCTACTCGCCCTGGGCTGAGCTCTGATCTGCTCATTTCACAGGGAAGTCTAATTTATGCATTATTTTTTTTTATTATTTAGATTGAACTTGAGTTGTAGTGACCACTACACAGCATTATTGACATGAGGTATTTGATTTGGATGCAAAGCCCTTTACGGTATATATAAAATATTGATAAGAATTGATTAGAAGTTTACATTTCACTCAAGCTGCTTGATCCTGTAAACTGTAGTGGTCCTAATCCCCGGTACGGTCGACTCACTAGGACCAGGGCCTCAGGCCGGGGGAGTCCAGCGTGAAAGGAAATAGATATATTTTCTGAGGGAATCGTACAATAAAGCCACCCAGTATCATGCTAGTTCGTACTGGGTTGGATAAAGAATGTGAGAAGCCTGACTGGTAGTTACTAAGCACTGCACTCTAGTGCCCGGGCTATGCTAGCATCAGGACTGGTTGTACCCTGGATCCCTGCCTTCACCTTACTGGTCCCAATATATTTGGTTCTACCCAGGGTGCAAACTATACTGGGACAATCGACAAGTTTCAATTAATCAATGACTTTTGTTTTGCTCACACCATAGACCATATGCGACATATGACTACTATATGTTTAATCAGGCAGCAAAAAACCTACACATACGCAATGTAATTTTTGAGCACTACATTTACATTTAGGGTATTTAGCAGATGCTTTTATCCAAAGCAACTTACAACGGTTCATACACCGACCGCGGAGTCAACCATGCAAGGCGACAGTCAGCTTGTCGGGAGCAGTTAGGGTTAGGTGTCTTGCTCAGGGACACCTCGACACTCCGGGGATCTAACTAATAACCTTCTGGTTACAAGTCAACCCACTCTACCTCCTGAGCTAAGCTGACCCTTAAGCAACTACTACTACTACTTCCACCTCAGGTGGGAACACACACACACATCATTATGTGTTGCATGTTATCCAATGTTTTTCAGACATTCCAAGGTGGCCTCTCCCAATCAGACCACCTGTTGGGAGGTAAAAAGAGTGGATGAAGGGTTCACGTCCTCTCAGTGATGAACCCCAGCAATCTCTACGCCTCAGTGCCTGGCCTTCAGCACTCCAAGAGACGTATAATTGAGCATCAATATTGCACTCCGGTGTATGATGTTGGTTTGTTGTTGTTGTTGTTGTTGTTGTTTATTGTTTATTGGTTTCTGTCAACCGCTTTGGAATGTTTGGAAAAGAAGGCGTACTAGCAGCCCTGTAGCGTATGTTGCTAGGGGAGGCAAGGCCTGCGAAGGACTTAGTGATTGTAATTGTTTCATCGAAGATGAGAACAGGGAGTGCTGCCGTCCAGATGTCTTGTGGATTTGTTGGGTTATTTTGCAAAGGCTTGAATTGCTTCACTGAAATGTCTAATTGGATGAGATGTCTAATCAGTCGCGATTCCAATCCGTCAAACTTGGCTATTGAAATGCTGAGCTTTCCGCATAATTGCACAAATATCAAACCCCATAGAGACACATTTGCAGAGATTTTCAAATCAACACCAACTATAAGCATGTTGATATAACAATGCCAGATGAGCTGCCAACTACAATAATGCACCGCAAAACAAAAGTTGCTGGAACAATAAAAAAAAACAAAATTGCTCTCGCAAGTTGCTTATGTGGACTATCTCACAAGCACTGAAAACGTCCAGCCAGAAAAGGGAGCATATACATGAATGCTTTGAAGAATCTGTTGGTTTGGTAGTCCGAGCAGGTAGCCTCTTCCCTGACACAGATGTTTCAGTCAGAGCACACGGGGCTCAGTGCTTCAGTAATTGAAAAGCAGATATCTGTAGACACCCGGTGTTGGCCTCTCCTCAGCGGCATAACCAACCTTTCAATCGGTGGCAGATCTGTACCGCCACTTGTACGCAAAAATCTGTTCTCTTAAAACAAAGAAACCCATTGGTTGACTTTGTCATTGTATTGCCAGCCGCAGTTCCCTCAAGGCTACCTTTTTATCTGGACGGTTGGCAATTTCCAAAGAAGTACAAAGGCGAATTGGTGGAAGGACGTGATTTGCTCCAGGAAGAGGCCTCACTGACTCGTTCACTTTCAAGTTACCCTTCACAAAGGATACAATTGTGTTGTTGTTGTCAAAAATGTTTTATTCATATTACCAAATAATATAGAATTGCACAGAACATTGGGCAATGTCACACAAGAACTTTAAAGTGACATGTTCGGAATCTCATCTCAAACTGCATTTGTTGATGAGTGCTGGTCTGTCCTGTGTCACACGCAAACATAACACATGCAGTAAGCACACACACAGACGCACGCACACAAAAACACACGCAAGCACACACGTGTGCAAGTGTGCATGAGTGTATGACTTGTGTATGAACACAAAGGGTTCAAACAGGCCCGTGTCCATGGTCTTTATTCACTTCATGGTTCATCACCTAGCGACCATCTTTATTCCATCTTAGTTCTAAAGGCAAGCTAACATTTGACCCATGATGGACATGAGATAGCTGCTGGGTAGATAAGGCCCAACATAACCTTATTTTTAATGATTAAGCTGAAGTATTGATTGCTCACAGCCTGCAGCAAACTCTTCACTGTGGCAGACTCTGTAACAGAGATCACACTTCAGAACAGTTTTTCTTCAAAGTGTTGAAAAACAAGCTGTATACATCTTGAGTGTTGGGATCATTCGTAATACTGTTTTTGTCTTTCTAGTTTAAGAAGGCAAGTTGTTATAACCAAAGCACTATGACTAAATCACTTTGAACGCTGACAATACAAATACAACCAATATATGCTTCAATACTTATTTAGGCGGTAAAATATCCCAAAATGTTACAACAAACTCATTTTCTACATTTTTTTTATTCTCTATTCTATAGACTTGCTGATTAACAGACTATGTCTTCACAGTATTTCTTGAAGACATAAGGAAAAAAATAAATAAAGGTTTCCTTTGCTAGCTCTTACTCTGCTGTTACTTGCCCCTCGTCAGGACCATCAACAGCATTGAGAGGACCATCGACAACACCATCACCAGCACCATCGAGGCATAAGTGTGTCTGATAACAAGGTGGCACTGGGTTAAAAGGGCCATACTTGTTTACATACCTCCACATCCCTTTAGTATTGCTGGAGCTGAGAACCAGCCCTCGAGGGAATCTTTATTTTTCTTACTCAGCGCACTCTAATTCAACCAAGGCCAACAACCAAATAAACATCATTGACCTTCCAGACGGTGTTTCACTCATACTCTACTGCAGATATCATGAATAATAATATCATTTTTGGGTTTGGCTTTTTTTTTGCAGGAGGATAACAATCAATCATAACACAAACATAACTTAGGCACTACGTATTATTCTCCATATTTGCATTATTGTCTAATGGCATATAATTTATTTTCGTTTCTGGTGCGCTAGCGTTGTAGCGTTGTATTCGGACATTCAGTGTCTTGCTATATATCTTCATAATTGATACATATTGTGTTTTACTTGTAATTGTTGCACAGACCTTTTTCAGTGGACTTGGATCTGGAGTCAATCATACACAATGTTGTGAAGAAAGCTTTGGGCAAACTAGACTGTTCCACAATCAACAGAAGTCCAATAACAACATAAAGTGCAATAAAAACAAAGCTGCAGCAGATTCTAAACAAAAAGCCACCAGATTAGAATGACTCATCCACCATTTTATTTTATTTTTTCTCATTTCCAACTGTCTCTCTTTCACACCCTCTCCCTTTTTCTTGCCATCTCCCTCACTCTGCCTTTCAGGACATTAAATATGTAAAGGTTATTACCGTGAGGTCATGGCTCCGTGCTTTGCTAGGTGTATGTGTCTGTCCTATATTTTGAGAGTCGATGAACAGCCAAAAGGTGTTCACCTTCACTCATATTAGAGACCTGAATCCCTTTCCAGGCCAGGGATTACTTTTTTATTTGTTAAAGAACTGATGACACTCATTTGGTAGGTAACCATTATAAGCAAGTAGATACAGTCTTTTCCATCAAATTCTAGATGAGAAAATGCACCTGACAAAACTGAGGAGCGGTTGACATAATAATTCTATAAAACATATGCATTCGGGCACCATAGCTTCCCTTATCCCTCCACTTGATCCAGAGATGAAGGTAGTAAAATAATCTGTAGGAGACATATGTTTACTTTCATTATGGACTTTTCATCATTATTTGTATTTGTTCAGCTATTTTGTCCTGTGTGTGTGTGTGTGTGTGTGTGTATGTGCGCACATGTGTGTGTGTGTGTGTCTACGGGCGTGGGTGTGTGTGTGTTTGTGTGTGTGTACAGGCGCACGTGTGTGTGTGTGTGTGTATGGGCGTGGGTGTGTGTGTGTTTGTGTGTGTGTACGTGCGCACGTGTGGGTGTGTGTGTGTGTGTACGGGCGTGGGTGTGTGTGTTTGTGTGTGTGTACGTGCACACGTGTGTGTGTGTATGGGCGTGGGTGTGTGTGTGTGTTTGTGTGTGTGTACGTGCGCACGTGTGTGTGTGTGTGTGTGTGTGTGTGTGTATGGGCGTGGGTGTGTGTGTGTGTTTGTGTGTGTGGGGGTCAATGCTTGCTCTTGAGGGTCCCTGCAGGCTTGGAGGGGATATGGATATAATTCATCTCTGAGCACACCAGGTGGCTTATTGGGGAAGACACACAGTCTCTACAGCTTGTTGGACGTGTAGGAGGCTGGCTTGAGCCAGGCAGGGCTTGTACTCTTGTTTAAGTCACGTGCTTTAGACAAACCAATGCAAACCGACTGGTGATTAACTACTAGAGCAGCAGTAATTTCATGTTTCCACTACGTGTGCTAAAGGCAATGAATGCAAATCTGCAAAAATTGCTAACCCTTTGCAAATCAGTTGCTGCTGTTACTGTTAGTCAAGTGTAAATAATCTAGCAATTGAAAAGGTGCTCTTTCCAAGGTTTGACTTAATCTAATTTTTGCATTTGTTTTGGTGGAATTTGACCACTTGGAAAAATAAAGCAAATTAAATTGGATTCAACAAGCATGTAAAGCATCGGTTCCCGACCTTTATTGGCCCGTGAGGATTTTCTGACCCCAACTCCTCAAATTGTTGTGCATCCGCTTCAATAGACATAATTTCTACCCAATCAACATCTGCCCGTTATATCAATGTCCAGTGAACATACTGGCAACAATCTAAAATGTATAATTTAAACATCTATAGCACATAAGTTATGTCCTGCCACCGTCACGTTTGACTCAACGTTTCCTCCTATTCATGATATTCCATTCCGAGTTCACATCTCCAAGATCATATCATTGATTGAAATTGATTAAAGTACTATTTAATGCTTTTATTTTGTGGTTCTGGCACACAGCTATTATGAAATGATACACTGAGTTGGCTATGATTATGTATAATTACAACTAAGGACACAGATTGCAAAAGGAAAATGACTGTAATAAGCTCTGGTTTAATTATTTTTCAAGCAAGTATTGATTCTTTTTAATTTAAATCCAATTTAGATATTTTTGGGGGACAATTTTAAAATATTTCAGGTGTCAATTGAACAATCAAGGTTTGTTATTGGAATTTTGAAAAGACAAAATGAGAAAGAAATCCAAGCTCAGCAGACGCTAAGTAATGATGTGATCTCTACAGTTTGATGCTGGCACACATGCCAGGTGTTGGCGGCTTGTGATGATACGTTTTATAAAAAAAAAACAGGCTACATTGACAACTATTTTAGCATTTATTTATGCCTGACAATTTTATTCTGTGGGAAATGGTTCAGTGACTCTTGGGTTAAGTAATGCACTGTCAATTACATTGCTGTGTATCTTCAGGAATATTAAAAGAGGAACCAAATAATTTCAATAAATTTGCAGAATTAAGGAAAACTTTGACAGGGCAACCTTCACTTTGTTTTGTCTGTATGTGTGTGTGTGTGTGTGAACATGCATGTGTGTGTGTGTGTGTGTGTGTTTGTGTGCATGCATGTCTTTGTGTGTGTGTGTGCATAGGAGTCAGGGACTGCTGTGCATCAGCACAGTTTGTGGTACTAATGGTTTATTAAGCGGCTGACTGCCGGCCCAGCCTGCCTGTCAGATAATCAGTTTCCATTAACGCAGGATTCATCACGTTATCGCTGGCAATTAGCCCCAACAATAACCGTGTCCCCCGGGACAGCTCTGGAGTCATCAGCGAGGTCAGCTGTGTGAGTTTGCTTGTGTGTGTGTGTGTGTGTGTGTGTGCCCGCGGACCTACGTGTTGATGTGGTCCATTAGGACCATTATGCTCTACCTTATGTTTATGATGTCGCCATATGAATGGTGAATGGTGAGACCACAATGTGTCTAAGTATGTTGTGCTTGTATTGGCCCTGTATGAAGTCCATACGTTTGGTCATAGACTCTGAGGAGGGCGGGGTTAACATGCATGTTTAACCACGTTAACCTCAGATCATAAACCAACTGGAACACATTTGTTGTCTTTCATATAACCTGCCGTTATTTGTGCTTATGTGAAAACTTTCACCACTTGTAAATATTGTTATCTATATTTGCATGGCCCTTTGTCCATGTCAGAAAAGGCCAATTTTGCTAAACTTGAAAAACCGGATATATTCCAATTATTATTATTATCACTCCTAGCTTCGTCCTTTATATCAGTGTTTAAAGACGTTGACCAGGAGAGAAACTGCAAGGAGTGCCCCATGGAGAAATCTACTTTAATGGGCTGAATTAGATTCATTTGACCTTTGGCTTAAGTGCGGGTATAAAGCACTGTCAGCTGTTGAGTAGAAGTGAATGCTTTTTAGATATTCACAAGGAACTAGGGCTCAAGCAGGTGTAGTGCAGGAGATGGAGATTAGGTTGTGAGTAGTCTCACAAATCAGACTTTATATAGAATACTTTAGATTAATATCTAAAATCTGACGGCAGACAAGCTCAAATCTGGGTTTCACTTTCTTTTGCTTCATATTTCTTTTGACCAATTATGTTGCTGGAGGTGGGAATCTGTAGGCGCGTAATAGCATGCACACACACTCGGCCAGCAGTAGTGAACTATACAAATGTCTGTAAAAGTTTCAAATCAACACTGTGTAGACTGGTCACTGTAGAAATACACTTTGAAAATTGAAATGTTTTCTTGTCGTGTTCTTTTGCCACCAGGGACTGTTAAATGGGGAACACAGCAAATAAGAAGTAAGACAATGGAAATTGCATTGCGGGAGACCATTGCGTTACGCCACATGACCCTCCGTCAGCCTAGGTGCTGGACTTTAAATGGACTATTTGACTCTGCAAACTCCAGGAAGAAGATATGAGTCATCACCAATGTCATATTACTGTTACTATTATTTTATCTTAATATTGACTTTTTGTACAGACCTATCAAGACCTCTTTAAGCAATGATGTTACATCAATGAACTGTGATGACTTCAAGCCACACTTCCCCTCTGTTTTCATGGCTCTAGTTTCCATCTCGTCCACATACACACACACACACACACACACAAACACACACACACACACGTCTCTAACAGCATTTGAACATCAGCAATTTTGCACCTTATGTGTTGATGCAAGACAAAATAAAGGCATAAACAAAGAGAATGCAATAAAATAACCAAGTCCCATACAGTGCTCCAGAGAAGAAAGCAAATGTGCCAGGACCCTTGGGCAGGGGCCCTCAAGTATCTGAGGGCTGATGTAAGCCCAGGAGATCTCAAGGGCCCCCAGGGGCCCTTGAGATCGGGAAATCACTCCCGCAAGCCTTGCTTGCGGGAGTGATTTCCCTTGGCTCCTTCTGACGGGAGAAGTACAGAGTCCCTGCAGTCAACTCCTTGCTCGGCACAGCAGCTCCTTTATTTAACAGCCAGGGGTCACGCAGTGGGGGCGGGGGCGGTCTGGACTGTCACATTTGCAAATTCTCCATCACTCCGCTTCCTCTTTGCCCTGCATGTCCTCTTTCTGAACCCCCCCCCCCCCTCTCTCTCTCTCTCCTTCCAATTTCCCCTCTCCCCTCGCTGTTTTGCCCAACATGATACGTCCCTGCAGTTTACCCTGCTTCAGTGTCTTGACATTTTTTCCTACCAGTTTTTTTCTTTTGCACTTTGGTTGTCGCCTTGTTTTCTTCCACTTCCTCCCTAACCCTCCATTTTTTCTCTATCGTCCTCCTCATCTGCTGTCACTTTCTCCACAGGGCTCGCACAGAGAGACCATTTCTCTCTGTCTTCTCTCTCTCTCTGTACGCTCGTCCACACACACACACACACACACACACACACACACACACACACACACACACACACACACACACACACACACACA
>JAOPJO010000054.1:19774997-19785067 GCA_027123675.1 Molva macrophthalma | reverse complement strand
TCTCTCTCTCTCTCTCTCTCCCTCTCTCTCTCTCTCTCTCTCTCTCTCTCTCTCTCTCTCTCTCTCTCTCTCTTTCTTTCTCTCTTCCAATTCCAAATTCTATGCTTTATTGGCATGAGAAACAAATATTAACAATGCCAAAGCAGGTGAAAAATTAGGAGGTCAAACTTTAAAACGTTAAATACAAAATATCAAATAGTAGAATATTAAATACTAAATATATAAAAAGTCAAATGTGGAGTACTACGAGTGTATAAAAAGTCCAGTAACTCCTATAAACAGATACATTAATGATACACTGTACATACACTGTATTTACAATATGGAGGATATGTACAATAGTGCAATCATTGTGAACAGACAGAAAAAAGTCATATTAACAAAGGTGTGCTAGTGTTTAAAGTCCAGTGGGATGAGTCTGTTTATGGGGAGTTTGAGGTCTTTCTCTCATCACAACAGGTGACGAATGCTGTGATCGCACATTGTTGTATTTCTCCCAACAGATATAGCAGTTTATTATCATCTGGAATGTTTAAAAATTCCTTTTATGGGGAGTTTGAGGTCTTTCTCTCATCACAACAGGTGACAAATGCTGTGATCGCACATTGTTGTATTCCTCCCAACAGATATAGCAGTTTATTAGCATCTGGAATGTTTAAAAAGTCCTTGCATGTCTGTGTAATCCGTGTAATCGTCCTCTCTCTCTATCTCACCTCTCTCTCCCCCTCCTACTCTATCCCTCCATGCCATCCCAAAACCTAATGAAAGGAAACCAATTAGAGAGCGGCAGAAAGCGCGAGGGAACTCCGGAGGCAGGCTGGGTGAGAGGGGAGACCTTTTATAATAGAAGTCCGCAGAGAGAGCGAGCGAGACAGCAGGAACGAGTGAGAGGGAGAGAGAAAGTGAGGGAGTGCAAGTGGGAGAACGCCCACGGCTCCGAGCTTTGAAGCTTCTTCTGTGTGCTGCTGCTGTTGCTCTTTCCCTTCCCTCCCCCTGTTCCCTCGCTCCTTCCTTCCCTCCATCCCTCCCTCACCACCCCGACATTTTCTTCCGCCCCTGAAACTCATCACACACACACACACACACACACACACACACACAAGCACACACACACACACACACAAGCACACACACACACACACACACACAAACACCCACACGCCCTCTGTCCTTTCCATCAGCGATGGGAAAGGACAGACACCCAGGCTGTGCCCGGGTGTCTTGCCCTCCCGTCTCTTTTTTGAACTTATATAACTTAACGGTTTGCTAATCCTATTGCATATTCTTTTCGAAGCGCTCTATCAGTACTGCTCATCCCAGGGGATTTCAAAGGGCGGTTTTAGTGTCGTTTTGCAAGAAGCGAATCCAACACTAACGACACACAAATTCCCATTTGTGTGTCGTTGGTGTTGGCTTCTCTTGACATCGTGAGCAGATATGACAGATATTAAGTTGTGAATGTCTTTTTGTTTAACTTAAGCAAACGGTCAACTGCTACGAATGGTTGCTTTGTTTACAGTCTGCACTGTCCAGCTTGATTAGAATCACATGCCTGTATGACCACGAAGGCCCAGCCACCTACACACACACTATCTCTCTTCGTTTCCCATGTCACTTCTAAACACCCATCAAAGTCCATGTGAAGGGATCAGAGGGAATCGGCAGAGTATCTTTCTATTAATACCTGAGCAGCTGTCGGCCTGCATTCATAATTGATGGCTATGCTTGTTTTTTGTGTTTCGTTTTTTATTCAAGAAGGGGCGGGGGAGGGGGGCTTGAAACTCTTCCTGTGTAACACTTGCACATTATCTTACTGATAGATAGATAGATAGATAGATAGATAGATAGATAGATAGATAGATAGATAGATAGATAGATAGATCTCTTTTCACCCCTTGTTTGGTTCTTTATCCAGTCTTGCGTGGGAACCTGTCTATGTTCTGTCCCATCAACAGTTATCAACCCATTGTACTCTTGGCTTGTGTTCAGCAGAATACCAATGAGTGCAGTGTGCGTGTGTGTGTGTGTGTATTTATGTATGTGTATGACTGTGTGTGCCTGTGTGTGTATGTGTGTCTGGGGGAGGGGGCTGGTGCGTAGCATGTGCGATCAGTGGACCTTTTCACTGGGGAAAGTTATTTAATCTGTAATATGTCTTCATTTGCCAGCTCAATATATCCTTATCCTATCCCTTCACTCCCCAAGCATGGACACACACACACACACACACACACAGACACACACACACACACACACACACACACACACACTCCTCCTGCTTTGTCATGCTCATTCATCTCTCCTTTTTTTTCTTGGCCCATATTTTGTGTCTATCAACTCATTCTAAAACTGACTAGCTCAAATCCCTCCCTCACCTCCTCCTGTTCTCATTGGTTAACGTCTCTTTTCTCTCCTCCCCTCTTCCCTTACACGCATCCTAGTCATTCATGCTACCTCTCTCCACCTCTCCCAACCCACTGTCCTCTCTTCTCTTCATCTTCCTCCCCCCCTCTCCTCTTCCTCTCCCTCTTCCTTTCTTCGTCCTCTTTCCTTCCCTCTCATCTCCTCTCCCTCTTGTCTCCTCTCATTTCCCTCTTCCTCCCTCTCCTCTCCTCTACCTCCCTCTCATCTCCTCCTCCTCCTCCTCCTCCTGCTCCTCCTCCTCCTCCTCTTTATACCTTGTTCTGACTCTATGGCTGCAGGCTAGTGCTGGTCTCTTGCTTTTTGCTTACCTAGTGGGTGGTCTTCAGGTATGGGGATCTGGACAGAAACACAGATGAAATGGGAACAGTACATTTGAGCTCAAGCATGGTTTTTTATGCATTGTGTATGTGTGTGTGTGTGTGTGTGTGTGTGTGTATGTGTGCGTGTGCATGCGTGTGTTTGTGTTGTGCATGGTCACGCTTTCATATAGGCAAGTGTATAGGCACTCATGCATGTCTGTGTCCCTGAGTATTATGCATGTGTCAGTAGATTTTTGCCAGAGCTCTTAAGCTCAACAATTTCCCCAGAAAGTCATGGGCTGGCGCTCACTTTGATGTTTTTATATATTATTTCTCCTTTCCCCATCTCCAAAGCACTGACTCCTCTTGGAAGCACCAAGACATCGGTTTTTTATTTTAATAGTTCAGAATCTTTTATTTTCCATGGGATTCATTTGAAATGGTTTAAACATATTTACCAAAAACGTGAACCAGGTTTGAGTTGCAAACGAAGAAAGTAAAGGAACAGTCAACAAATTGCCGTTCCTATACATAGTAGGAAGCAGGTTTAGTATTTCTTTGAGCTGTTGTATTGCTCTATCGCTCTCAACATTTTAGATGGAGTTCCATTCCCCTGGTGTCCACACCCACGCAGCACAGTGTCCACAGTTCGGGGACATATTGCAGTCATTATCATTACCGCTATGGTGCTAATGTCAAGGACCTGGTCCTTCACCTCATCATTATCCTTTCATTTGTTATTACACACACACGCACACACACACACACACAAACAAACACACAGAGTGCCAGGCACACATTCCCACAGAAGCAGAGAAACGTAAAAATATAGTCAAACCTTAAAAAACCACACAGATGCCACATATGTGTCAACACACTCCTTCATCATCATCATCAAGTTCAGTCTTCCAGTCTGAGTGTCTGTCTTGCGATCAGACACACACACACTTTCACACATTCACACAATCACACACACACACAAACACACACACACAGCTCTGGTCAACTCTTTGCACAAAAGCAGGGACACGCACAGTCAAATGTAAAAAAAACCCACAAATGGTACATATGTGTGTCGACACACTTCTGCATCATCACGGTCATTTTCAGACTTTGCAGGCTGACGGTCTGGAAGCCTGCTGCTCCGTCTGAGACTGCGTTCGGGTCTTCCATCTCACTGCCTCAGCTTTTTATGCAGCCGGTGGTGGAGGCTGTAGCTCTTTATCTCATTCACAAGGAGCAACACTTTGACTCCCGCTCGTGGCCACAGCTCATAAGGAGACCTCGGGAAGACTGCCGATGCATTTGTCTGTGAATTTGTGTCTGACACCTTGTTGGTGGTGTTTTGTCATTCCGCGCTTGTGCTCCACTTCACGCATGTGTGTTTTTGTTGTTGTTTGTTTCTGCGTGCGAGAGAGGGAAGAGCGAGAGAGGGAGAGAGGCAGTGATTTGTGTTTGCAACCGTGCCTGTGTCTTTTCATTTCCATATTCTACCTGCAACCGGGGTGTTTAAGCCGGTGTGCCCACGTGGGTACGCTTGCGTCTCTCTGTGTGTGTGCGTCAGTATGCGTGTGTTAGTGCGTGCTCTCATCTGTCCCTGTTTTTAGTAACGGAATATGTGCATCTTATCACTTTGAGTCCGGGTGTGCACGCACGGCTGTATCGCTTTTCCGCCTTCCTCCCTCTCTCTCTTGCTCCCTTCCTCTCTCTCTCTCCCCTTGCCTCTCTCTCTCCCCCTGCGACGGCTGCTCCTCACTAACGTAATCTGATTTGGTGGATTCCCATGACATTTACTTATCTGTAAGACTGCAGGCACCCATCACTTCACAGCCACGGGGCTTCCACAGCGGGGGGGGAGGAAAAACACAATCCACCGCCTTGTGCATTGTATAAATGCACAAGAAACCAGTGTTGTATGTGCTGCTTTGTGTGTTGTGTGTGCGTATGAATGTTATGTGCAGGTCTTCCGTCGGTGTTCAAGGTCGAACTCCACCACCATTAAAGCATAACTTCGGGTTATTTCAACCTGGACCCTATCTTCCCATTCTTTTGGGTCTAAGTGACTAATGCGGAGAGCAATTTAGGAAATTGGTCCATTATAGAGCAAGTGCGCTTCAGCCATTGCAGCCCGTTCGCGGCTGCAGTGTAATCCTACGGGGCAATACTGCCCCGTCAATGTACATCCTCTAAAAGTATTTTTTCTTGCCTCTCTGACAGGCTCAGATTGTTATTATGAGTGTCTGGCAACATTATGGAAAGAATCCCGACCAAGTCTTGCTCAAGGAGAAGTTTTGCTCTGAAATCTCACAAGAGTTGAGTTGTTGCAGGAATTGTACATATTGTCATTACAATCTCAACCATACTTCACCCAAATCTTTTAGATAACACTAAGCTACCCTCTCTGTAGTCCAACACAGAGAACTCTTGCAGGCACTCCTCTTTCCAAGTCTCACTCCCGTTTCCACTGTTCGCTTCTCGCAGAAACTCAACTCTTGCGAGAGAGAGCGAGACTTCTCCCTGAGCGAGCATCAATAACAAACAGAACGGATCAAGGTAAAGGTAAAGAAACATACCAAAAAGTGACCCATTAGAGACGCGATTGTTCTGCAAGAATGCACTCACAGACAAAGAAAAAAACTATAACACACACGTTGGATGCATGATCATGCACAAACAGATGCACACACACACACACACACACACACACACACACACACACACACACACACACACATATACACATACACGCAATAGGCAGAATGCTTTTCACCCATGTATTCACAGGCCCGCAAGAGCACCTACTATCCCAGGTACCTGCAAATGTGGACAGAGCTTTTACATGGTACACAGTTGCAATTCATTTCATGTGGTCGCAGATCACAGATAGATCTGCGACCTATCTTGGAATATGTCTGTTTCAGATCCCATTTTGATCATGGCTCTTGTTATTTAAAAGTAGGACTTTGTCAGAGCCAGGGGCAATATCCATAAAACAAAGGAGTCAGATCGGGGGGTCACACAGCTTCCTGAATATTGATGATAATGTGAACTACTGCCATATTCACTAACTTTAATACCGTCCTGTCAATACCGTCTGGTCTGTTTGCATGAGGGAATGGCAAAGAAACGCACGGTGCAAAACTTTACAGCTGCAACCTCTCATTGAGTTTAAAGAAATGAAATGCATGAATACTTTTCTAACACTGATAATGCAAAAATATGTTTTCACTGTGTGGTCAAGGGTGTGTGAAAGCTTTGCAGAACACTGCTTTAGGTGTTTAATGAAAAAAATAATAATTAATGAATTTCTGTGAGATTAGTTTTGCTTGTTCTTCAATGCTACCGCAATTAATTACGCTCCTTATTGTGCTGCATTTTGCAGTACATAATGCATTCAAATGACTTAAAGGACAGATTTTCGCTAATAAAAAGCGGTTCTCTGTTTCCTTTCAGCGTCTGCCAGCTTTTGGAGAATCATTTTACTGGCATGTATTCAAATGCTTTACTTTGCTTTGGTTTAAATATGAAAGCAGAGATTTTCCCTCTGTATTTTGGTCAAAGGTAAAAAGCTTTGGTAAAAGCTCCTCAGCGATGGCTTCATCCTGGCCTGCTGGTTTCCATATTGTATTTAACATTAAGAGAGGGTTCATCTGCAAACAATTACAATGCAACGGAGATGACACATTCGAGAAGTGTGCCATCCATACCCTCCAAGGTCATTCAAGGTGAGTGATCTTGTGTTTATTTGGTTTTCAATGAGAACAGACGTATTCAGATCGTTGTTTTTCAATATTGACTTGTTATGAATCCCAAACTTTTTTACGGTATGCGTGATAATGTGATGATATTAGTTCTGAACAGTTTTTTGATTAAACATCTGAAATGTCTCTTAATTCGGTTCATGGCTCTCAAAAGTTTACAGAACTGTCCCTGGACCCATTGTGTGAGTGTGTGTGTGGGTCTGTGTTTGTGTGTGTGTGTGTGTTTGGGGGTGTGTGTGTGTGTGTGTGTGTGTGTATTTGTGTGTTTACGCATGCATGTGTGTGTGTGTGTGTCTGTGTGTGGGTTATAGGGTTTTACTTTTTCCAAAAATTGCAGTGGGCTGAAGTACTTCTGAAGTACTACTGAGGGCCTTTGGGGATTCAATAAGGGCTTGAATGTTTCAAAGAATCAATTCTACTTGTTTCTCAAAAGGCTTGGCTGTTACGTCAAAACTGTTATTCCTGAAAATGAAGGACCACCTGCTTTGTTTGCTTCAAAATGTCATCATGGTTCCAGTGCAACAACTCACACGGATATGATCTCATTTTATCAATACAGACCTGTGTCACAATTCTCTTCTCTTTTCAGTTCTCTTCTGTAACGTAGACATATACTAACACAAACAAACAGGAACAAGCGAGCGCACACACACGCACGCTCGCGTACACACGCGTTCACGCACGCGTACACACGCACGCACACGTACACACGCGCGCTCGCTTACACACGCGTGCATGCACACACACGCGCGCTTGCTTACACACTCTGTCGCTCTCTGGGCTTTGCCTGCTCCATGAATCAAGATTAGTCAGATAGTCCCTTCACACTCACTTGACCTTTCTAAACGTGTGTGTGTGTGTGTGTGTGTGTGTGTGTGTGAGTCATGTGCGTGTGTGCGTGTGTGTGTGTGTGTGTGTGCGGATGTGTGTGTGGGTGAGGTAGGCATTTCTTTCTGTGTGTGGTCGTGTGCGCTCATGTGTGTGCGCACGTGTGCGGTGTGTGTGTGTGTGCGTGTGGGCAACATTCCTCTACAGAGGAAGGTCACCCTGTCATTTTAAGTGGCAGTTATTGAGCAGTATGGAGTAGAGGGAGTGTAACACTATCACCCCCCCCTCCCCCCTCCAAACTTACTAATACAGGGATGTAAGAGGAGAAGCAGACAGAAGGGGGGATGTAATGGTGGGGGTGAACAGAACACACACCCACACTCGCACAGACTCGTACAGGAAAAGTGCCTTTTGCACTGTGCTGTTGCACTGCCATAAAAACAATAACAATACAACATTGTAATGAACCCCTTTTTGGTGAAGCCAACGAACTGGCACTATACTCAGTACACAGTTCTTTACTGGTACACACACACACATACACACACATATACACACATATACACACATTTCCCCTAGTCCCTAGCCATTGTGCTTGTGCGTTTGCTTGTTCACACCCCACACACACAAGGTGTCACGGGTGTTTGCACGCATGTTTGTGCAGCAGTGGCTGATGGGCACTCCAGCTTCCCTCTAAGATGACCTTGAGGGGCGTCAGTGTCTCGTGGGGTCAAACATCACATGTATACGTACACACATGCGGCCGCCACAGTGTCACTGGAGGGCTTATCCACCCCCAACACCCCCTTCTCCTCCCCCCTCCTCCCTTTCGGCTGAACAATGTGCTGCTGGCTGGAATATGGTTCAGGCCGGTTGACTCATCGTCTGCCTATACACCACTGTCCTCTTTCGGGCCCCCCCCCCCCCCCTTTCACTGTCTCCATCCTGCTCTAGTATTAAGCCCACGTCATGCACTTTACTGGGGTGTTTGCCTTGGCAATTTGAATGTGATACTTTCCTGATCAAATATCATCACATCTTATATATATATATATACTTCTTTTTTAATCTAAGTGAGAGTCTTTGTTTTTCTACCATGAGTTGAAAAGGAAACCAGAGGTATGTAGGTCAACACCCACCTGCCCATTCGCCAGGACAGACTCTGATACGCGGCTGAAAGGGAGTGATCATACACTGTCCCATGTCTACTGACCTCAACGTCTTTGGTGTTATCTTTTGATCGTCCGATCTGGGATTTAATGGACAATCTTTTGATACACATGCGTGTGTGTCTACGGTGCACCCTTTCATGTATGAAGTGCTTGTCAAGCCGTTGGGAACCACACGCACGCAGTCTGGCAGGCAACACACGCGCACACGCGCACACACACACACACACACACGCACACACACACACGGGAGGGAACACTAAAGACCACTTTGAAGGAACTCTAGAAATGAACTTCAATTAACTAAGTTAACACAAATAAATAACCCCCCAGCCCCCCACTGTTTTGGGCTGAGAGTTCTAGGAAGGAGGGGGAGTGATATCCATATAGTTATGACCCACAGCAACTTCCCGATACTCTTTTATTACCCTCCTTTTTTCTGAGCGTTATAATGAGCGATGTTTTATACCACATGCATCGCACACCTTGGCGTTATACTATTAGTGTCCTAGAAGCTTAACCCTCACTCGGACGCGGACATCAAAATATACCACTGCTCATATCACTGTTTTGGGGTCAAGGTTTTCGGTTTGGTACGGTACGTTTCAGGTGTCTGGGAGGCCTAACCCTCTGTGACACAAACATCTAAATCAACGGCAATTAAATATCTGAAATATCTCTTCAATTTGGTTCCTGACTGGTTGGGTGCGCTCATGGCCTAAAACCGTTTAATAAAATGTAAAAACCTGTCCCTGGACCCATTGTGTGTGTGTGCGTGTTTGTGTTGGTGTGTGTGTGTGTGTGTATGCGCATGCATGTGTGTGTGTGTCAGTGTGTGGGGCTTATAGGGTTTTACTTTTTCCAAAAATTGCAGCAGGCTGAAGTACTTCTGAAGTACTACTGAGTGCCTTTGGGGATTCAATAAGGGCTTGAATGTTTCAAAGAATCGATTATATTATTTTGACGAAACATTTATTCCTGAAAATGAAGGACCACCTGCTTTGTTTGCTTCAAAATGGCATCATGGTTCCAGTGCAACAACTCACACAGATATAATCTTGTTTTATCAATAAAGATAGGTCCTTTAAAATGACCTGTGGCACATTTCTCCCCTCTTTTGCCATAACACGTGGACTCATTTTGGCGAAATATTGATTCATTTTTTTTTTTTTTTAATTTCAGATTAAATCATCAAATTAAATGAACATGTGGTTTGTTTCTCCATTTTTACAAAATCATTAGAAAGTGTTCACCCTATTATCACCCCTCTCATTTGTCATTATTTGGTACAGCCCAAGTCTTATGCTACTGCAGAGCAAAGTAGCCAGGCAGATCGTGGTGAAGCAAGTGCAGACTGCTAGTGTAAGGCTAGTCAGTCAGTTTGTGTGTATGCTGGTCGGTGAAATGAATAACTGAATTCTGTCAGGGGGCCCAGAATTCCTAGGGACGTCCCTGCGTGGACTAGTGGTGGAACGGATCACAAAATTCACAGTTCAGTTCATATCACTGTTTTGGGGTCACGGTTTTGGGTTCGGTACGGTACGTTTTAGGTAAAGCAGAGGACGACACATTTATAGTTTTATATATAG
>JAOPJO010000054.1:19725926-19743714 GCA_027123675.1 Molva macrophthalma | reverse complement strand
GAGAGAGAGAGAGAGAGAGAGAGAGAGAGAGAGAGAGAGAGAGAGAGAGAGAGAGAGAGAGAGAGAGCGAGAGAGTGTGTGTGTGTGTGTGTGTGCGTGTGTGTGCATGTGGTGCATGTGGACTGTTCCCCACCCTGGACTGTTTGTCCCAACACAAGGCTGCACCCTCCCTCACAAACACGTCATTTTGCGTGTGCATCTCAGAATGATTGCAAGTTTCACAATGACAGTCGTAAATTGCTAGCCGGATGAAACTGTCTACGTTTTTTATGGTTGTTTGTTGTTATTGTTGTATTGCTGGGAAAGCAGTGTGATAGCAGCTGTTGCACTCTGATGTGGTTCTTGCGTAGCTGCTTATCTTTCACGTCACATGTACAACATACAGCATCTCTATTGTTTTTTACTGCAGATTAGTTAGCACCTGAGAAAACAAATAGTTACCGAATCTGCTGCCATAATAACCTTTTTCAGGCTCCCATCCTCAGTTAAATTAATCACAGATGGAACAATTTTTACGGTCAACAACATTTATTATTTAATTTTACAATGGAATCAATTATCTGAATAAAACAATTTAAGTACAAACATAAAATAAACTAATCTCCACTTGGTTCAAACAGAGTTGGAAAGGCCAGTTCAAACAGTGTAATAGCCATTTTAATTCACACCTTGAGGCCCCCTCAGCCAGTGCTTTATAAATATTTAAACAGCCTTCGGTTGGCTAGTTTGAACATAATAACGACAGTTTGACGATCCCTTCAGTTTGATGATTACTTCACCTTACACCAAACTTTGGTAGTGTATTGATGGCCCAGGTTTACAATATATAGTGCCCATGAAGTGGCAAACACATTATTTACAAAGTCTAGCCCCCAATAATCAATAAATGGGCACTGATCCATCAATAACAGTCTTGATGAGGGTCAATCATCATGCAAATTAGAGTATAACAGAAATTGTATTTAAAAGAGAAATACACGTTTCATTTCAAACAACAAAACAGCCTACAAATTTTCTAGTTTATTTCATTACAATTGTGGAGCTTTGTATACCTTATTCATTGGCATGGAAACATATTTTTATAGTTGTTACTTGTATGTGTTTAGAGTAGTCACTTCCTTTGCTAGCCTCATATTAAAACTGCAGTAATTCTGCCATTTCTGCACTTTGTCATGGCTGTTCCTTTATGAGGTATTGCGTCCAAGACAGATGACACTTCTAAAGGCAAAAAAGCACAAAATAGTTCTAGAAAATAACCTATTTAATGTATGCATACACCAGTCTCCTCTCTAGCAGAGTGAGCCCAGAATACAGTTTCACAGAGCCATTTAACACAGTTCAACCCCTCCCCGCAATGCAATTGTCAATAATCAAAGGAGGGAAATGTTTACCTAAAGGACAGAGTTGCCTGTGTTCTCATCGAGCAGATGTATGCATCACTAGTTCCTTGTTTACCCCAGGAAAAAGGTTAACAACAAAGGGAAGCTAGATAACACTAGGAAACAAAATGGGTGGCTAGATAACACAACCTGAAGAAAACAAAGCTAAAAAAGTATACAACATATAGATTTTCCAGCACAACTTCCTCACAACACATCAGAACAGAATACTTATCTAAACACTTCTTTATCATTTGTTGTCATGTCGTGTTTACAATTCCCTGTAATCGTGTTTATATAGCAAGCTCTTCATGGGTTGACCTTAAAAATGTCCTTCTGGGATGTTGCTTGTTGGTGTAATGGTTTACTGACAATTGTGATTATTGTAAATGGCTTTGGATGTGTATTTAATGCTAATGTAATGCTGCAGGCACACCTTAGCACCTAAGGGTTACCTCAATGGAGTTAAAGCACTGCACTGGTGATGTGTTAGTGTGTGTGTGTGTGTGTGTGTGTGTGTGTGTGTGTGTGTGTGTGTGTGAGCGTGTGTGTGTGTGTGTGTGTGAGCGTGTGTGTGTGGGTGTGTGTGTGTGTGTGTGTGAACGTGTGTGTGTGTGTGTGAGCATGTGTGTGTGTGTGTGTGTGTGTGTGTTTGTGCGTGTGTGTGTGTGTGTGTGAGCGTGTGTTTGTGTGTGTGTGTGTGTATGTGTGTGTGTGTGTGGGCCTGGCCTAAAGGAGGCTGCTCTGATGAAGGTGAGTGAGCAGCAGAGCTGATCTTAATTACCATCAGGTGGACAGGCGTGACCTGGGCTGTTACCATTGGAGAGGTGATGAGACTCGAGTGTCTTGGGTCTTCTGATGGTTGTAGTCACGGGTCTTTCCGTGCTGTAATACTTATCAAGGTGGGTGTGTACTCAGATCTTCTGATAACGACTTCCTGCGAAGCTAAAAGGTAGCTAAAACCCTGCTGAGCAGAAGAGCAAGCTTCTGCCAACTTCCATTACACTGAGCATTGGGGGAGGATAACCTTCTGTGTCATCACTTTCATCAATTTCAACTCAAAAGGTCACAATCTACGTTCTAGGAAAATGTTTGAAGGTCATTTGAATGGAAGTATAATAGCGCCGAATGTCCTCAATGCAAAATGGTATTTTGAATTGAATAAAATTGAACTGAATAAAATCAAAGCATAATAACAATGCTTGCATTTTTCTGCATTGCAATTTGATGTTTGAAATTTTCTGTTGTCGAATTTGGTCATCATGGGATTTACATTTTAAAGGCAGCTTTTTTTATCGAACTTTCCATTTTACTGAAAGTAAGGAATAACCCAAAATGTATTAAATGTTACATATAAGGAATGCAGGGATTATAGGAGCACCGTGCAGTATGTACGTTTTATGCCGTTTCTATTGGTCGCATTGTGTCCCTCGGCCGCACCCACCAGCCTCTCTCATATTGCTCAATCAACATGAATGTGCCCCAGGTTAACCACTTCCAAGAACTTCATTCAAGATGGCTGACCAGCCGCAAAGTGTTAAAAACAAACACACATTGATGTCTGTCACTGTAAGCCATGTATTCACAGTTTGCATGCCAGACATTTTAGTAGCAATCTTCAGAGAAACCTGTGTATTTCGGTATCACTAATACTGCATGAGTAAACTCTGAAAATAGTGGTTCAGTAAAGGTATTACTGCATAAATATACATTTCCTATTCGTCAATGTTCTGCATATATATAAGCAATACTTTATTCCTTAAATGAGACACTTATACTGCAGAGTACACTGAACATGGTTTAACTCACGATAATACTGCATAAATAATCATTGTTGTACACGTTTCCAAATGTTCATGCTGCGTGTATAGCCTATACGCAGCAGTACACTATTCTTGATTGAGACTACTGCATTAGAAAACTCAGAATAGTGGTTTAGTAAAGGTAATGCATGCATAAAACATCATCATTAATGTATTTGTCAGATGAATGAGTGACCCCACCACAGCTCATTAGATGAATTATAATAAAAAAAATTAACTTTCTTGTCAAACACCTTATGGCACGTCGAGACACTTTATGTCTCATTTTGCAACGTTGTGTCATGAGTTGGACAAGATTCAAAAACCCAAAATATTATAATATATTGTTACTATTTTTCAGGGTTACCTCAGGCTAAAATTTGCTATTTGCTATTTTTTTGCAGTGGCAAAAGTTAGCATTATGTTTTGTGCAAATATAATATTTCCAAAATGTGCATCTGTCTGTGTTTCTCTGAATTAGCATGCAGGATATAAGCATGGCATCTGCATTTGCACTTTTGGTGACCTCATAAACTTTCCATTTCTTTGAAGCCTCAAAGCAAAAACAGAGACACCGGCCAAATGTGTTGGAGGGGTACGTCTGCTTGCATGACCGCGCGCGTATGTTCTCAGTTTAATGATAGAGAAAATGTTTGAGTTTGCATCACATTTTAACCCGGCTCTGCATTTTGCTTAGCCTATTGCTTTCCACGCCGCCTGCAATAACTTAAATGAACAGACTGCTACATTTTCACTCTCTAATGAGGCATCTCTACTTCCTGCCACTGACCTGGCTCAGCCTGCCTGGCCCAGGCTGCCACGCTCAGGAAAAGCTTTGTGGAGAAAGGGAACGGGCTTCAGTGGGGGCCAGGTATAGACTTGGCAGTATATTTATTGGATGCATGGGCAGATTCATTTTTACTTATGTCCTTCAGCCAAGAAAAAAGATTTGGCCATTACATATATGTTCAACAAAGTATAGAAACAATAAAAAATCACTATCATGGGATTTTTGCTCTCTTCCTGATATAAGCCTGCATCTGGTTAAGGTCACTGGTCACTTGCACAATCCAGTACGATTGTGGAGGATAAAACCACATCCCTCCCATGTGTCTCCATTTTTTTCTTATATTTATGACAGCATAAATTCATTCAGTCATAAACATTGTTTGTGTGTAACATTTGCAACAGGATGTCATAAATGAGAAAACTGCCCGTGTAGAAATTAATTACAGCATGAGTTAGTATCGAAAGAATTCCTCCAGCCCTTTGTTTCATTTCTGTGGACAATTCGTGAGTTTCTTGGCGGGAGGCGACGCTCCCACCTGGGTGGCAGCCGGCTTGGGGCCGGGCGGCCATCTATCTGCCGGAGACACAATGATCGATCTCCTCCCAGCACCTCCTCCGGCCTGCCAAGGGGGTTATTCAAGCTTATGCCAAATCCATTTTCTCTTTTAATTTTAAAATGTGTGTGTGTGTGTGTGTGTGTATGTGTCTGTGTGTCTGTGTCTGTGTCTGTGTCTGTGTCTGTGTCTGTGTGCACGTGGGTTTGGGTGCAGTGTGTGTGCGTGTGTGGGTCGTGTGTGTGTGCATGGACACACATGGCATTTTTGCATAAAAATGTGATATCTTAGAAAACGTTGGTTAGCTGGTAGAAATATACTGCCCCCTGAGTAATATGTCAGGTAAATTTCACCAAATCTGGTAGGTTTTTACCCGTTTATACCAGCTGCTTATATCTCTAACATTTAAAAATCTTGCCACTTCCTTTTCCATTACACTGAACATGCTTATATTTTGCACGCACTCACACACACAGACACACACAAACACATACACACACACACACATACACACACATAAACCCTTCAATAACGTCTTCAATGTCAGCGCTGTATAAATGCAAGTCTCAAGGTTATTGGAGGAGATAAAAAAAATAAATCATTTCGTGTGTGTATGTGTGTGTGTGTATTTGTGTGTGTGTGAGTGAGTGGTTGAGTGTGTGTGTTGCAATTGTGTGTGCATTGGAAATGTATTGTAACTAAATTGTAACTAAATTGGACTTGTATTGTAACTAAATTGGAAATCTGTTGGCAAAAACCCCATTAATTTGCCTATTCGTAATGAAAGGCTTGTATGAGGACAGAGCTAGTTTCCTAATCATTAAGCCGTCCGGTTGACATGTAGTCAAAACAGAGCAAATGGAAAACAACCAGGGTGGATTTAAAGTGCTAACCTACACGGCCCGACTGTGTTCCAAGGAAACTTGGTAATTTGCTGTGAATAGGAATATGAAAATAATGACACCGATTTTTATCTACTGCCAATTTATCTTCCTCTTTCGACCAAACCACATCTTTATCAACATAAATTTGAATTTGTGATCTAAATGCAAATGAAGCATCTCCCAACAGCTGATCACCTGTTGGGAATCAGCTGCACCACCCCATCCCCCCACCACCAACCCCGCACCTTGAATATTCCTTCGCCCTGAACACCCTGACGCTGTGACACCTGCACTTGCCTCACCCTCCTCCGACACCCCGATGTATGATGGATGGGTACCACCCAGGATTAAAGTGTCTGCACCCTACTGACAGATGACCTACAGTCTGCATAAAAAAACCAACCTCACTGTTGTAACTTCTTCTCAGGTATCCTATTCGCCTTAGGGCAGATGTCGTGTCTTTGCTTGATGACCTCCGGTGACAAATTGACTTAAAGTAAAAGCTAATTTCCTTGGAAAAAGCGTTGCGCTTGCCAGACGAACTGTTTGAGCTCCTCTGTGGTTAATTCGCTCTGTGTTTGATCAAAGCCCCTAATCCAGGCAGGCAGAAAAACGTCTGTTGAGGTCTGTCATAACACAGACGATTAATATTTACTTTTTGCTTAACAGCCCCAACCCTTGAGGAACTGTCACTCATGAAAGATATATGGATGCCACCTCCCCATCACTCACATAAATGCACATGATCATACGATGAACCCAAGCAATTACTTTCCTTTTCCGTTTGTCTCATATTCCAGAGCTTGGTTTGCATGTTGATTAGGGTTTGTTGATGGTGTACTTTTAATAATGCATGGCCTCGCCTGGTAGGAAATAGGAAACAAGGTTCCGGTAAGGATGTTGACGTATGTATGAGTTCAAGATGTTGATGTCACGGGACTATGAGTTCAAATCCTTGCAAGTGTGCCTCTATCTCCAAAGCATCCGCAGCAGTATGTGTGTGTGTGTGTGTGTGCGTGTGTGTGTGTGTGTGTGTGTATGTGCATGGGCATGGGCATGTGTGTGTCTTTACACATGCAGACAGCGATGATAGCCTGCCTGGGTGTTTGGGTAGTGCTAAGACCATGGTGCTGTCTCATTGCACTGCAGGCTGGCTGTGATAAGGGGAGCCAGTCTGCCAGTCAAGACTGCAGACATTGTGGGCAGGCAGGCAGGCCCCTGGGGTTGTGTAGCACCGTCTCCTTACTAGTCTTTTCCAAGATCTTTCCACCCCCAAGGCAAGGTGAACCTTCCGTTAGAGTACTGTGTGGTTCTTTTTCTCCACTCCCTAAACCGACCATAAGTCCTCTTTGTGAAGCAAAAGCTTCAGCTGCTGCTTATCTAGAAGCGGCCATCTGCCAGCGTAATGTGGCTAACTAGTTTAATGTTGGTTTGTGAACAGACTCTCAGTTTTGCATCAGTATCCAATATGATCTTTAGAGTCATCATTTAGCAGTGAAAGGCTAGATTATTATTTGTATTATTACTAATAGTAGCAGTAGCATTGAACGCTATAAACAATACTTAAACATAGCATGCAGTGTTATTCAATGATTGTCAACAAATCAAAGTCAGTGAGTTAAACTTTCAGCACACCATCTGATTAACATGAAACATTGTCAAATGAACATGTGTAACGTGTTAATTTGAAGGTGTGAAGGCATTCACTGATGAATTCCCCTAAAACTGCTCTAACCATGTAATAACAATGAATGCCCCCACACATCCTGACTTCAACAGCGTTGCAGATGCAAACAACTGATCAATGTCTAAACAATGAAACCAAGTCTTTTACACATGGGACCACCAGCTGTGAAGCAGAATTTCAGCAGAACACAAAGGGTCTTTGTGGTCGAAAGGCACCTTGTTGTAAAAACAAAGCAGACAGGACAAAACATGACATGAATGGGGCTTTCACATAGGCTTCTGTTGTAGAAAATATTAGCATGGGCAAATAATTCAACATTTTGTCACTTTTGTAATGAAGTGTTTTTTTGTTTCCTTTAAAGGTTTTCAAGACAATGCTAAATTCTGCGAACAACAAGCTAACAACTGCTTTAACATAAGTCAATTTTTTCTTTGGACATCCGTCAACGATCGGCACCATTGTCTATAACCAAAGGTCTTTGTTTGATATAGCTAGTAGCTAGTGATATAGTTTCATGCCCAAGCCCAGCACGTATTTTTCGTATTGAAATTGGATTAATGAAGTGACAGATCAGTTCTTACTTTCTTGTTGTTTTTACTAGGCTACTCATATTTAAGCGGATTATAAAAGTACATAACATTTCACTTAATTAATATGAAAATGGCAGAGGCTTACAGAATTTTGTGTAATACAAAAGTCTCAAGGCCATAGTCCATATGCACTTACATTTTATGGAAACAGATACTCAGAGCAGCTATTAATTAAACAACTTCAACTTTTATTTGTTTAATTTATTTTGTGTTTTTTATTATCAATCACATTGAGTTTATGTAGGTCAATGTGAAATAAGCTGTACTAATTTGACTAGATTCATAAGTGTTATTTTGATTTACTTGATAGAGCTCTGATTACCTTTGAATCTACACTGTGAACATCATAAGCTTCTGAACATCTGGATTTCATGTTGAAGCCATACATCACTTGTGCTTTGTGTGTGTATGTTATGTGTTTTCTAGTAAACTGCAATAACTCTAATTTATATGTATTGTTTATACTGGTGTCCTCTCTACCTGTCTTTTCAGCAGTCCTGGCCTCCTCGTGGCTAATGTCTGGATCATCATCATGGACAGCTACAAAAGCATTTAAAGTAGCAGGAAGGAGTTTTGGTCTAAAACAACCTATAAGGCAGGAAAAACCTTTGCAATCACCAACAGCCCAGTTGGCACTGATGAAAGCCTGCTAATAAGCTAACTGGTATCTTTTGGCAATATATCCCAGCAGGCAACGTTGGGCAGAATGTTGAACACAAAAATCACATTGTGCATGTCCTGGATAACTAGTGGGAACAACAAGTGTGTTTAACGCTACCTGTTCTTCGCATGGTATAGGCTAGCGTTACCATCAACATGAACTTGAAACAATAGCAAAATTTGTTGCCTTTAAAATCATACCAAAAACAATGGCAAGTTGTCACATATTGTTGTTTTAAAGGAGATATTGTACTACACACAGGTCGTACTTTAAAGTTCATGATTTTTTTTCTTCAAATGACATTTGAGGCAAATTCTGTGATCTGTGATACTGGGCTATAGCCTACAAAAAGGCGAATATTTGACTTGACTCGTCATCGTCTTTCTCTTTACCTTGAGACAAAAGTTGTGTGTTCATTTGTCGTTTTCTTAAAAACCTTTCTGAGATTTTGGCCATTTGGCTGCGTCATCCTCCAATGCCCTTCTCTTTTTTAATCTGGCCTTTTCAGCCCCTCCTGCCCTCTTCCAACCACTACCATCAACTCTCTTTACTTCCAGTGATGCTAGCAAAGTCCTTATAGGCACTAGAATGTGACAGGATGAAACACTTTCGCCTTGTAAATAATGCCGCACTGTCGGCTATACTAACTTTAGTGATTACAGTGGGGGGGATTCTCTCAGGTGGTAGCATCCATCAAATCTATGGCGACCACCAAGAGGCTGCGGTTTCCCTGCTGTAGCATGTTGAATGTGCAGGTGGCATTCAAAGCAGAGTAACTAACGATTATCAAATTTCATTATTTCGCTTCCGACCGGCCCAACAGTTAAGCGGCCCACCGGTAAAGATCCCGATGGGCCACTCCGGCATTGACTTACTGTTTTCACCTACATTTCAACTACCTCATAGCTTAAAGGACCCCTCTTATACCACCAGGTGTGAGTGTGATTAGCCATTACAAGCTGTTTTAAAATCTGCCTTTTCCTGTGTTTTAGTGACATCACAAGTGGGAGTGTCCACCTAGATGTAGCAACATTTGCTGCAGTTCACTGGGTAGGCTGGTAGACTGATCTATCCAGCATACATCTAGGTGGACACTCCCACTTGTGATGTCACTAAGGCACAGGGAAGGGCAGATTTTCAAATGGCTTGTAATGGCTATTCACACTCACACCTGGTGGTATAATAGGGGCCCTTTAAAATAACCTGGACATTTCTGTGTCAATGCTGATAGACAGTGATTTTGATAGGGTTATCAATAAAATCGCAACCTACAATTCTACAAATAAAAAATGCTGGCCAGCCTGTATCTCTTTGTTTACAAGAATCGTACTATCAAAACTCACTCACGCCACCCAGCCAGCAGAGCTACACTAGTTCATGTCACACAGTTGCACAGCCAAGAGTTGACGGAACACAGTTATTTAGTTTTTTGAATTCTGAAAGTCTCCCGCCTACTAACTGGGAGTGTTTCAATCTTACACATTATGACTTTAACATACATAATTTACACCATATATGCATTAATCATCTCATGAGATTATACATACATACAATTCACAATAAATTATTATCATTAACAATAACGAAATATAAACATACATTTATATAATATATAAGTTGAATGCACACCTTCAACACTTTACAATAAGGGTACATTAATTAACCATTAATTAACATCAGTTAATGCAGTAATAAACATGCACTAACAACTGACAAACAGTTAATCAACAGTAAACTAATGGTCTAGTCATCAGACTTGAAAAACAATAACAGGTATGCATGAGTCCCCTTGGATAGTAGGGTTTCCCAGCAAACGCATGGCTTTTAATGACAAGTCATTCATGTATACTGTCTTAGCTCATACTCACAGCTTATGCATGCTAGTTGGCACAACCCAGCACTTGGTTCAATTAAAGAAAGATGTTTAAGTTCCATTCCGGTTTTTGGAGGAGATCCCAGGGCTCCCACACATAATTTCCAAAAGCTTCTCAGACCTGTCTTCTTCAGTCATTATGAAGTGAACGGTGAATTTATTTCAATGTTTTCCTTTCCATGTTGCAGTTTAATTTGCTGCATCAATGATGTCAACTAACAATAAACTGCCTCTTTTCTCAGTGCCATTATAACTGGTGGTGTTATTCCCTTTCATATTAGCAGCATTTTCTCCCATGAGGATTTGGTTCCTTTCCCATATAATTATACTGTGTATAATGTGTATAATATTATTTTCCAACAATATTTAGCAGTTATCATCTGCCCCCATATGTGATTTATGTTAAAGGAACAATGCTAGCCGAGTCAAGTCAATTGACTCTTACCTCTCTCAGATTGAAGTTGGCTAGGCTGGTATGTCTCCCCTATTAAGGTTACTGGGGTCCCATTTTGAATGTCCAATTAAATGTTGTCTTCTATTCGTGGCTACAGTTTTTCATCCTGCTGTCTACTGTTTAGTCTGCTGTTAGAGATACATTTCTTGGGCCTCTTAAAGCTAGAACATGCCTCTCCTGTATAAGGATGGCTAATCATGGAATATATTATTCATAAGTATGTTCAAATTAGTGTATGAATACAAATATTCAAAATACTAATTTGGGTTTTCGTTACCTTAAAATAAGGCCTATATATGTATATAGGGGGCGTGTCCTCTGCCACAGAGTCTGCCATGTTGCAATGCCATGTTTCTACAGTAACCTAGAACAAAAAAACTGCATTTTGGCCTAAAAGTTCTATGAAGGAGGGGGGGCATGTAATCCTTGATGGTCCTTGATCCATGATGGTTATGACCCACGCCAACCTTGTGATACTTTTTGGAAGTACCTTTTGGCAACTTAAACCAAACAGGCCAGTATATGCCGCCGTAGCTTCTCCGAACTGGTTGAAAAGGGAGGGGTGCTGTTTATTCAGTTGGTTGGAATCGCAACCTCACGTCTAGATGCCACTAAATTATACACACTGCACCTTTAATCTGAAAGCACACATAACTGTCAGGACCAGTGCTGGCGGGGCAGAGGGGACACAAAGGGATAGGATCCAAATGCAGATGATCCCTCGGGAAATGTAACAAAAAGGCTTTTAATAAAGAAACTCAAAAAATGACAGAAAAAACACCAACAACGAGAGAACCATAAGGAACCACAAGGACAAACTGATGTGAGAAATATAACAAACTGACAAAGGAATAAAGGAAGTGAACATGTATATATGGGGAGAGACTGATCAGGGAATGAGTTGCAGGTGGGAAGATCGTGACAAGGACGCACAGGTAACGGGAATGAAGTGATTGCAGGCAGGATCTGTGAAGTGAGGGGAAAGGTCTAAGGACATCTGGTGGACAGGTGGAGAAGGAACACTAAACAACATAAATACAGATTCAGACCATGACACATAAACTAATAGCACGTGTGTTCACGTAGCTCACACGGTGTGTTGATTCCACGGTTACTATATTAGTTTTACATTGTCTTTTTTCAGCATGCAAATCAGCATGCCATTCATACACTTCTGAGCATACGAATCAGAGCCAGCCACCCCTGGGGGCAATGTATCCATCCATGCATGGCTAGGCCCTAAACTCTGCCACCACCATGCAATTACTGTCCCTGAAGTAGCAGAGGATATGTTGGGTCACCAAGATGGCCTGGTCCAATATATCCTTTTCACAGAGGCTTCATCATAGTGACAGATGGGTCACTCATAATACTAAATATGGGTCTGCTGCTTTTATGTAACAGGTAGCAGACCCATAATACGTGTTATGAGTGACACCTGGGTTTGTCCTACGATGACACCTCTGTGAAAGGGTCTATTTATCCATAATAGATAACTAGAGTAAACTTCAGTTGGAGACCAAAAGTACAGACTCAGTAGCTGGAGTCACGTAGCGAACATCCATGCTGCAAGGAGGAGTGCTCAGTGCAGAAAGGATGTTTAGGGGTTCAGTAGCCTATACCAGAGGTAGCGCCCATCAAGGGGCATTAAGGAGGGTGTCAGAGCGTATAAAAGGATATTTAATCCTTTGCACTTGGGGGGCGAGGGTGGGGGCAGAGTGGTTGCCAAACAGCCAAAGGGCATTAGGAAGGACTTAGAAAAGGGGGAAACACTACACTAACTTTCAGTGTATGGTGAAGAACTGTTGCCCTGGTCAGGGCCGTAGCCAGGGTTTGAAAAAATAGTGAGGTCCTCTTAAAACATTCCGGACAGGTCCGGACCTCGGTGACCTCATAGCTGGCTACGGGTGTGGCCCTGGCATGGCCCTGGGCCCACTGACCCAAGGAAGGAAGCTGTGTGGATTTATTTAGCTATGATCCAATATTGTCTGAATACTGTCGGTCTTTCTTGGGGATGGGAAATAGAAGCCAGCCTTGTCTGGTGCAACACTGGGGTTAAGTGGAGCCCTCAGAGGAATCACAACCTGTTCTGCAAGGCAACAGGTACCCAGTGTTAGAATGTATTTACTATGTGTTCGTATTTATTCCACCTTTCATTGAGCATGAATGGCCGAATGGCCATGTGTGTTTGTGTGTGCCCACGGGTGTGCGAGAAAGCGAGTGAGACAGGAGAAAATAGAGAGAAATGGAGAGAGCACAAATAAAATGGTGTCTGTCAAGTAAGTAGTCTAAGCCCACAGATTCCTGACTGGCCACTACATTGACAGTTGTAGTTGCAGGAGGAAGTGCTCTAGGGTGCCAAAGCGTCAGCAGCACCCAATTCATGAGTAGTTATGCACACATACTGTATATTTATCACAGGTTAGAGAGATGGAAGTTGATTGCCTCAGATGACAGACAATGTCAGACAATAAATTATCTTGATGGGTACCGGTCTGGGACTGGCTGTTTATTGTGAACAAAAGGGCTAGGCTTTGAAATGTAACTCATGTCTCAGTGAGAGCCAGGATAAACTATTTATTAACATTCAATAATATAAAGAAAGAAGAAATATAGAAAGTGGATTTGAATTGCGCACTCATGATGACACCTTAATTATGAGTTGTACTTTTAGTGTGTATTGGTATGATGTTAAATTGAAAGTAACTTCTATTACTTTTTATCGAATTGTCTTTAAGCTTTATCCTTGATATATAGCCTAAATCTGTCAACCATTCCCCTTGATGGATGACCAAGCATAGCTGAATTCTGCTTGGCCCACTCAAACCTGGACAGTGGACAGCAAACACAACAATCAACAGTGTAGCTCAAATGAGATACCAGCGAAGGCAAACCGGCAAACGTCAAGATGTTCCTTTTGAAAAGAACACATTCGTACCAGTATTTCCAGGTGCTTTGACTCACTTTGGGATTGACCCGTCCATTGTATGTCTCTTGAAAGAGAAAGATACAACTCTATGATGTTGGGATCTGTCATGTACTGAGTAGTACTATGCCTTTAAGAGGAACTTTATATTAATGTATTATTGGGGAACATGTTTAATGTAACACAGGCAGTTGGAGAATTCCAGTAAAGCAACAGCAGTGAGTTGAAATGCGTGTCCGTGTCTATGATTTAATTCAGTAATACATATACATATAGAACTCTAAATACAACATTGGCGACGAGGATGGGATGAACACAAGTAAGGGAAACTAATTCAAGATGGATAAAGTGAGTATCCCGATGTTTGAGTGCTTCAAAGACCCAGCTACCCTACGACGAAGGTGGACTCGATGGCTAACGTCTTTTGAACTTTTCGCTGATGGAAAGGGTCTCATAGTTGCAGACGACACACCTGCAGCAACCTTACAACGTAGGAGAGCATTATGTTTACATCATGCAGGACCAGACGTTCAAGATATTTTTTCTATCTTGCCTAACACAGGGGAACCTGCCAATTATGAAGCTGCAGTGCTGGCTTTGGATAATTATTTTGTGCCGTGCGTGAACACAGCTTTTTCGCGGCAAGCGTTCCATGCACTTTTGCAAAAACAAGGAGAGACAGTGCAGCAGTTTGGGACTAGGCTCAGACAAGCAGCCAGGGACTGTGCATTCGATGCAGATATGTATAACCAAATTTGTGATGCAGTAGTTGCACAGTGATCATCAAGCTATGTGCGCCGTAAACCTCTGGAGGAAGGTCACAATCTCACTCTTGTTCACGCGCTAGAAGTTGCATTGCTCTCTGAAAGAATCGAGGAACAGATGGCATCGACGTCGCGGCAGGAGCCAGTAAGTGCAAAGACGGAAAGCGTGAATCGTATAGGTCAAAAGCAAAATTCCAGAGAAAACAAATTCCACAAGCAAGTAAGTCTGATCAGCCACGCTTTTCTAGATGTGGAAATACAAACCACTTTGGCAAAGACCCGAACTGTCCGGCTAGGGGCCAGAAATGCCCGAAATGTAACGGCAAAGATCACTTTTCTAAAGTGTGCAAAAGCAAAAACACTAGAAAACAAACGGTCAATAATGTTGAAGAGCGAGCAGACTATGCATTTGTGGTGAAAGATGGTACGGTGCAAAACAGACTGAATGTTTGCTTGGGAGGAGTAAACCTGAAAATGCTGATAGACTCTGGGGCAACCTGTAACATAATTGATGAGAACACCTGGAAAAAAACTGAAAGAAGAACATATCAAATGCCAGTCATATGTCTGAGGTGCAGAAAGAAAATTGTATGCATATTCATCAAACCAGCCATTGCCTGTAAATGTGAAGCGATGATTGGAAGTGCTAGTGAGTGCGCTGAGTTCATCGTGATGAAAAGACATGGGGTGCCACTACTTGGGAAAGATACAGCCACAAAACGAGGAGTATTGAAGATTGGCACAGATATTGCAACAATACAGGATCTGAATCAGTGATGGCGCAATACCCTGATGTGTTCCAGGGGGTAGGAAAATTGAAAACGAAGCAAATTAGCCTTTATATTAATCCTACAATTCAGCCAGTTGCACAGCCCTTAAGGCGAATACCGTTCAACCTGAGGGGACCTGTAGAGACAAAAAAAATAGAGCTGTTGGAAATGGACATAATCAAAGCAGTCAATGGCCCTACTCCATGGGTCGACCCAGTAGTAATTGTGCCTAAATCCAACTCTGAAATAAGGCTGTGCCTGGACATGCGTCAGGCAAACCATGCCACAGTGAGAGAACGATACCCCATACCTACCGTGGATGAAATCCTGCAAAGAATGAATGGGTCCAAAGTGTTAAGCAAACTGGATTTGAAGTGGGGCTATCACCAGTTAGAATTGACCCCAGTGTCAAAGCTTTACGTCCAAGAGCGCTCATGCTCGCACATGAGGGACGTTTAGGAATTGTAGGGACAAAACGGCACCTCAGAAGTAAAGTCTAGTGGCCAAGTATCGACAAGGCCGCAGAAAAAGTTTGTAAAGCATGCCACGGGTGCCAGATTACATCATGACCCGATGCACCCGAACCGCTAAGACCGACAGCACTTCCAGAGGGGCCATGGCAGGACTTACTGTAGACCTACTAGGATCTCTACCATCAAAACACTCCATCTTAGTTGTGGTGGATTACTACAGCAGATACTACGAGTATGATGTACTTACCTCCACAACCACCGACAAACTGATCGATAGTCTTGAGAATATATTTAGCCGACATGGTCTGCCAGTGACCCTGAAATCTGACAATGGGCCACAATTCAGGTCAGATTAATTCAGAGACTATTGCACAGAAAATGGAATCACGCACCTCAGAACAGCGCATCAGAATTGCACAGTCAGCTGGATTGGACTGGCAAAAAGAACGTTATGTCACTGTGTATCAAGGAATTATACACAGCACAACAGGAAAAAGCCCAGCCGAAATTGTTGTTCAACAGGAGGATGAGAGGCAAGCTGCCTGAGATCACTCCAGCACTCATGGATTTAGAGGTGAGAGACAGAGATGGGGAACAGAAAGAACAATACAAGCTGTATGCAGATGAGCAGGGGAATGCGGAATACTCTAATGTGGAGGTGGGAGACAAAGTTCTGGTGACACAAGACAAAGTGGACAAGTTCACTACTAACTTCAACAAAACACCACACACAGTTGTCCGTAAGAATGGAAACCAGGTGACAGTCGAGTCTCCTGAGGGAGCTCAGTATAGTCGGAATACAACCAGTGTGAAAAAGTACAACACAGACCAAAACGGAGCAGAAGAAGGGAAGGATGAGAGCACTGGGTCATACCCAGGACAACATCAAGCCATGAACTCTTCAGGCTATCCGGCTATGCCTGCCGAACACAACAGTCCTTCCACACCTCTTCTTAGGCCTCAGAGGCAGAGAAAGCCTCCTGAGAGACTGAAAGACTTTGTCATTAGTTTGGTCTCTTGCAGTAAAATGGTTGACTGTTCTTGTCGACACAGGTATTTGCTGGATAAGTGCAGTTATGTGTTAAGATTGAAAATCCAGTGTTTAATACTTATGGTTTAAGACTGAAGGTTTGAATTTAAATAAAGAAATTATATGAGGAAAGAAATTCCTTTAGATTTAAGTTACCTGAAGAAGTTAATGCATATAGATGCTTGTAACCTAGAATCCTGATTTGAAGAAGATATATGATTTATCTGGGAGATAAGAGTTTAAGTCCAAGTAAAGGGGGGATGTCATGTACTGAGTAGTAATATGTCTTTAAGAGGAACTGTATATTAATGTATAATTGGGGAACATGTTTAATGTAACACAGGCAGTTGTAGAATTCCAGTAAAGCAACAGCAGTGAGTTGAAATGCATGTCCGTGTCTATGATTTAATTAAGTAAGACATGTACATATATAACTCAAAATACAACAGGATCTAAAGAGAAGGATGCTTGTGCCACACAGCATGACATCAAGGGGACTTGATGTCTTCGTCGTCCCCCAACACCAAAACACCACTGGATAGTGTGGGGGTATTTTGGCAGGTGGTGGAATTGTGCTTGGCATTAGAAATGGCGGGAATCCATTGTTGTGCATGGCTCAGAGTCAATCATTACACCTGCCAGATGTGTCGTTTTCACCTCATGCGGTACTCTTGCAACTCTGTGGTGATTCATTTCTTACTCTGTCAGACTCCCGTTGGTTCATAGAGCTATCGCTTGGTTACTATGGCTACCTGTCATCCTAACAGGTGGACCACATATTCCTACCAGCAACTGCTGTGTCTTAAACGATATAGAAGCAAGTTGACCTCACTCAAGTCAAGTCAAGTCAATTGTATTTGTATAGCCCTTGATCACAGTTACAGTCTTAAAGAGCTGGATCATAGATATGCTATAGAACTGACCTCAGGACTGGATCATCTATATGATATAGAACTGACCTCAGGACTGGATCATCTATATGATATAGAACTGACCTCAGGACTGGATCATATATATTATATAGAACTGACCTCAGGACTGGATCATCTATATGATATAGAACTGACCTCAGGATTGGATCATCTATATGATATAGAACTGACCTCAGGACTGGATCATCTATATGATATAGAACTGACCTCAGGACTGGAT
>JAOPJO010000054.1:19714512-19725826 GCA_027123675.1 Molva macrophthalma | reverse complement strand
ACCCGTGAAGGAGTTTTTCAAAAGCTTTGTTTTCAGTGACCTGAAACCCATTTTGGTGTGGACAGGAGGTCAAAACTGATGGTATCATGTGATTAAGGAAGGTGCTTGGCACAGGTAGAACCAGTGACGAAGCGATCGTCACTGGTTCTACCTACGGTAAAGCGCCACGGCATGAAAGCCGACAGACTTTTTTAAACATTGCATGGAAATATGCGCATGTTATATATTGTTTTCCTTTATTGTATTTCCTGTCAAGTAAATTCATCAGCCCAGTATAGTCACAACCAGTTAAGAATCACACAAGTAATTGAATCGCTCTGCTCACTGTTTATTGTTTGCCGGTGTTCTGCCAATGTATGCTCCCTTGTCAGATTTTCCTATCGTAGTGCGAATCGATAGCAGAGACTCATGAAGACTCATCGAATCGTGCTACCCTATCAAAAAATTATACCTTATGTGTTTGGTAGCGTATATGATCTGTAGACCAATATCCTCTATCAAATGATGCTCCCACTACAAAATCACGTTATTTTACACCACTACTCACTCCATGTACACTGTAAGAATATGGGGAGCATATTTTGATACTGTATTATAATGTCTTTATTGAAAATTTCAGGGGTACCGTATGTGGATAGACCAATTGCCTCTATCAAACGATACTCCCACTACAAAATCACGTTATTTTACACCACTACTCACTCCATGTACACTGTAAGAATATGGGGAGCATGTTGAAATAGTCAATTAAATTAAAATATGCTTTATTGGCATGAATGTCACAACCACAATATTGCCAAAGCATCAAGAATCAATTAAACTAAATAATAACTTAAAAGTGTAGCAAGGTATTGTTAAAACTTGCTGTATGTATTTGTGTATGGGATTCTGTATGTGTGTGTATATACGCAATAGATAATAATTCTTCAAAATAATAATTTGTTGGTTCGATTTGACCAACGAAAACTTTCTCCGCTACCAGTCCAGTAAAGATAACACACGCTGTACACCATTATCATCTAATTTCTACATTCGGCAGCAAAGCCAGTGTGTGCATGCACATATTTACATGCTTACAGGTCAAAAGGCGCAATGTAAAACATACTTTTAAGATAGTAGCGCAATGAAAAACATGTTTTAAAGATATTACTCAACATTAGCCAAAAAAGTAGTACAGATATAAGGATGCGCACACAGGGATCGAGATTGTGGGCATGCACATGCGCAGAACCACTAAATAGCATAACTGGATAGGTAGCATCGATGGCAGAACACCGGCACATTTACAGTTTCAGTAGTTGCATCGTTATAGGACTTTCATTACATCCGTGATCTTATCTGTACACTGCTAGCATTATACTCACTATAAATATCAAGCCATAACCATCACACATAATAGTAATCAATAGTCTGTACAAACTGTCAATCATTCTCCCGCGTTATAGGGCCAGTCGGCATTCACTTCCTGTATTTATGTCACGGGATCGTGCCTGGGTAGGCCATTGCATTTAAAGTAGCGGGGTATTTTAAGGTGTTCTTAAAATACCTATTATATATGTGTGAAATATATGAATGAAGTTGTACTGTGTTGTTATTATGTTATGGGATGATAATACACCTTAGTTTTGTGTTTCTAAGGTTGGGATGTGGGTTAATTGATTTATAATAACTTGGTATAACTTAGAGGTGGAGCTAACCAAATGGGTATGTCTCTTTAAGCCTGGTTGCCTTCATTGGGAGAGAGTGATGGTTGGTGATGGTTAAGTCGCAGGTGACTCAGGTGAAGAGTCAGGGCAGTTATGCCATGCTAATGATTGGATTAGCCAGGTCATCCTTGACCTCTATTTGTTTTATGTTCATTTCTGTAATCATTTTTGTTTGTCAGTGCTGCAGTTTTTGTTAATAAATATCTTAATGCAACTCCAACGCCTGGCTTGAACCTCAATTGGATCCAAGACAACATTACCCTACGACAGGGAGCTAAATGCTGGGTTCCTGAAAGAAACCTTTGTTACGTTATACACATTTTTGTATTTTATTGACTATTCATTTTATTCACTATTCTCAACACTATTCTCTTTATTCCACCTATATGGTATATTCATCATTCATAGTACAAATCCAAAAAATGGTGCATTGATTTCGATCCTTAGATCAATGGGGGATTGGGAGAGAGGCGATAAATAACAGGGTTTAGTTTTCCCCGTAAGAAGGGAGTCATCCGGAAACTGAATGTGCATAATGATAACGATGTGTCAGAGAGTCGGTCTTTGGGCAAGTGAGGTTCAACCCTCCATTCCATTATATGTCATGCCTTGCTATGGATATGATGCCACCCTGCCCTGAAAAGGGCTCCTCCTCATGGGGGGTCTTGTCTGGACATGGAGGACAACATACACCCAAGGTCCCCCGGACACAGAGGAATTAGCATTAGCCAAGGTCAGAGGAGGGCGACTGCAACATTTTCCCCTTATTAACTTTTACAGAGCTGTGTTAATCAGGTGTGAGAGCTACTGTTGGGTCTTGTGACCAATACCTGTCCGAAGACGGGAACATTAAATAGACATAAAACCTCATCTGGTGTACACATGCAATTGTATTTTGTTTTTATTGTGGAATTATTCAGAGGTCAGCTAAATATCGTGTTTGTCTAACATTAATTAGTGTGTCTAATAAAGGCTCTATTTGGTGGGTTGCTGAGGGCAGGGGGGTTGAGTGAATCACTTGCTGGTCATTTAACGGCTTTTACACTTTAACAACGATGTTCTCGTACTTCCCGCATACCCGTTTTTTCGTGTTGTTCAGTCAATTACCCCGCTCCGTGCCGCCCTGCAGCCAGGGTGTATCAACGGAGCACAGGAGAAAAAAACTGAACAGCCGAGGTTGAAAAAGCAGGAGCAGGGGACGTGGCTGTGGTTGTCGTGTTGTGGTACGCACACGAAACATGTTCTGCTGTTTTTCTTTTTATTTCAGTGTTGTGCTTGCTTATTGATGTAAATGTCATGTACATTGTCCTTGGGTATTTTGAAAAGCGCGTTTTAATAAAATGGATGACGTTGTTTTGGCTCGTGGCTACAGACTCCAACGTCCAGCGTACACACAGGGCAGCTCTAGAAGAGACTGGATTCAACATGTGCGTCCCAAACTAAACCGGATGTGAAGGATAGAGCCAAAAGGCATAATAAATAGCAGGGGAAATGTTACATGAACAGCGGTATTGTTTACTCAAAAGGCTATATAAAAAGAAACTGGGTAACCGTATATTGTCAATTCTAATTATATTGAATTTGATGATACATTTGCACCAACATTTAAACTGGGTTAAATAGAAGACACTACTGTCAGATAATGTCAAATAAAAAGCAACTATCTATCAACTATTAAGGTGATAGGATAATGCAAAAAACGTTACCAAGAAATACAAGCAGGCCACAATACAATAGTAAATCGGCCAAAAATAAATAATGGGGCTTGCAAAGTAAGTGCATTTTTTTACTGGCAATCAAGCAATGTTGATGTCAACAGAATATAGTGAAGCCCTTTGAAGCTGCTGTAGGTAAGATTTGAGAGTTGTAAAGAGAGAGCAGAAAAATATATATGGTGTGTTGTTGTTTTTTTGTGTGTGTTTGGGTTATGGTTATGTCATCACTACTATTTTACCAAGGATTATTTTACTTGAACATGTGTCCGGCTTAGGCTGGTATGTTCAATGCTTTAAACCATATTTATAGCATATGTTGTAGCTTACTCATTGTCTGAGCTCCTAATCTCCTAAAAAAAAAAACGTAAATGGTGTTAAGCGCATATCTGCTGCAGTTTTGAGAGTTGCAAAGAGATAGCAGACAAAAGCAGAAGAGACAGATGAAAATAATCAACCCAAAAAAACACCCCCTCCCTCTCTGCTCCCTCCCTCCCTGCTCTTCGCCATTGAGAAGTGTTGCATTCATGGTGGACAATGCTATGTGTGCACCAATGCTACTGACAGGAAGGACGGATTCCTAGAACCAATCAGGGTAGAGATGCCCTGATTGATCCGATATTAACAGGGAGCGGTCCAAAATTGAAAGGGTCTCATGCAGAGTGAGGCGCAGTCAACCAGAACATATATTCAGAGCATTTGACCGATGGTTATAGGGCAGACTCAAATTATACCTATTAAATCTTACGTCCAGCACAGCAAGGGCTAGATAAATATTTAATTATGTCTATAATCCCCATAAGTGCCGAGTACACATTCAACTACATGACATTTATTTGCTGCTTTTTCTGGTGAGTAATGCACAGACCTCAAATACAATAGTACTATTCCCACTTTGTTGAAGCTAAAAACTGCCAGCCAACCTTATAAATACCAATGAATCAGGAAGAGAGTCGCTTGGTCCTTTATTATAAGAAAATACTGAACAATAACACTAAAGTTCTTAATACAAAGCAATATTAAACAAAACAAAAAAACATTAACTTGCATCTATTGCCTTCCATGAACAATTGAACAGTCAAAGCATCACCAGAAGCACCAAACATCTGAGACCACTTCTTGATTTCCATTCATGAGGCCGAGGTAAATAAGTGTTTCTTGCATCCTTCATTATTTGATCACACATCGTTCTATTAGAAATAGACTAGTGTGAATATTACCAACTTAAACGCTATGACAGCAAAACGATTGAGCAAAAAAAGGATACACATTGGTGTGTTGAATCCCATGATTCATCTAGGGCATGCTCCTCGGGCAAACTCTTCCACTGTGTTTTCTGTTCCCCAAACGAAAACACTCCATCTTCTTTAGTTTTGTGCCAATAAACCTTGGAGTGTTCACCATAGCCCTGCCTGGAGGATCCACGTCCAACACCTGGCTCACAGTGGGATAAAGTCGTCTGAGATGGAGGGATGGGGTGTACCCCTGTCTGGCCTTAAACAATGTTCCAAATTAAGTCAGTTGAATTGGCAAGTGTATTCACTTGAATCTTAAATGTATGAAAGAAAAACAAATAAAACCCAATAAAGGTGTTGTTCGAGGTGGACCCAGGTGTGGGGAGCAGGGGTGGCTTTCACACAAGGTACCGACTGCTGCACACACGGCTGGTGTCTCGTGAACGCTCCTTCATCTTGACGTATTTTATACAGTCGTATAATGTCACTGACGTGGGAGGGAGGAATTGGAGCCATTTGCAATTTAAGCCTTTTGTTCTGAGAAGCTGTTTGAGATAATTGAAATGTTATCGACTCGTTTTAAAAGGACACCAGCAGGCTCATGCTGAGGCTGTGGCGAGGAACTGCAATTTAGAAAAGTTATGGGGAGAGTGGGGGGGAGGGGACGACAACGTGTGTGTGACTGCATCCCTAACTGTCATTCCTCTCTCCCGCCACACACATATTGACTATTTAAATTGTGTGTGTGGGTTTTGGTTATGACATCACCACTCCCTACTCTTTTACCAAGTATTTCTTTACTTGAACATGTGTCCGGTTTTGGCCAGTGTCTTAAATTCTTTGAAGCCTATTTATAGCGAGGCTTGTTGCTTGCTCATTGTCTGTGTTCCTAAAAGGAAAACGTTAAACGGCGTTAAGTGCAGATCTTACTTCCACGATGTGACGCATTTTCCATATGAAACCACCTAGCGTGGGACGGAACGTAGGCGGAATGTGAATGTGCGACGGTTTGGGATTAGTTTGGATCACGCAAAAGTGACAAAACACCCAATGCAGCTGTGTATGACTCCATCGCAGGCTCTATAGTGGGGGAGGGGGGGTTATGATGATTTTCTGACCTGCCTTTTAACAGGTCAGAAAGAAGAAAAAAAACGTGTCACTCACAGCTGACACTTCGTTCAGCACATGATCAGATACCTTGGCCTCTCTGACAAATAATCAGATTCAAAGCAATCTCTCTAGTGCCACCACCACCACCACCCAGCACATCAGCAGTGGGGTGTGTGTGCCCCTCTCCCAAAATGCCCTGGTGGTAATTACTTGTAGCGTGGCTGTCGCTGAATGATGGGGCTGACGCACCTTCTGTTTTGCATGGACCAGTGCATGCGGCCGAGTTGATCTTTTCCTAAGAGTCTTTGATCCGTGGCAGGGTTTAGTCATTTGTAAAATAAAAGGCACTGAACTCTAAAATCGCTCACGTTTTCATGGATGTTATGGGAGAGAGAGACGGAGAAATTTAGCCACAGAGAATGAAAGAGTGAGCGAGAGAGAGAGAGAGAGAGAGAGAAAGAGAGAGAGAGAGAGTCAGAGCGAGAGAGAGAGTCAGAGAGAAAAGGGGTGTTGTTTTAACACAGGACCACTGCTGTGAGCATCGCTGATTAGACTTGTAGAATTAATTTCTCAGGAATGATAAACAGCAATTATGTCTCGGTGAATAAAAACTTTGCAGTAGCTGGAGGAGATCCTATTTAGAGGTAAAGATATATATATAAATATGCCGTGCCTCATGAATACATGGCAGCTGATATTGGATATGCAAGCTCACTCACTCCTGCGGGCCGCACAAGCTTGTTTTCATCTGACTTAACCTGAGATGCATTCAAAATAGGCTATTTTTACAATGTTGTCTCTTTCAGTCGGTTGTAATCTCCACGGAGCCCTGTGTGTTTAAAGTAGACAGCTAGAACAGTACATATTTTAGAATAAAAGGACAGGAATTGGGCATCAAATGTGACGCTGCTTGCTTCTATAACAACAGGCCGAGGGCCAAGAAAACCCATTCAATACACAAAGGTAGCTGATGCTAAGGCACATTCGCTTTTTTTTTCATCGGTATGTGAAAAAACAAAGACGGGGGCTGGAGGAAGGGGGGGCTGCGGTGGGGCGGGGGGTGGGGGGGCTGGCCGCGTCAGAGTATCGGCTCGGTAATCGGGTTAATCTCTTCAGGAAGGATCACAGCTGCCAACTGTCAGATAATGCTATAGCCATCACATTCCCACAGAAAGTCACCTATGACTCTAATCCAGCTGGGCTGAAAATATCCCAATCCATCCTCATCAGATGATTATGCGAATACAGCCGGAGTACACGCAAGCACACTGTTTTAGAGTCGAGGTATGGCCGAAGAACAAGTTATTCAGCACGGCCTCCAATATGTTGGTGGAAACTCTGTCGTGCAAACGACCATAATGTTTATTAACTCTTGCAGTGAAGAGCTAAGTTCAATACTGTGAAGGTCATATTTTCTGGCTAGGGAATTAAATGTAAGAAATGCCTCTGCTTGCAACCTCATGATACAAACTCGCATTCCCTGTCAAAGGAACACAAACCCGTGATAATGTGGTAAAAGTTATTTCTAACTCGATTTGCTAGAACAACACTCATCTTTGCATGTCCTTTGGGATTATAGACATATTTGGTGAAAGAAGGAATGCCCATTGCTATTCAAAATAACTGCATGTGTGTGTGTGTGTGTGTGTGTGTGTGTGTGTGTGTGTGTGTCTGTGTGTGTCTGTGTCTGTGTGTGTGTGCGTGTGCACGTTTGTTCTTGCGTGTCTGATATAGGTTATAGCTTAGATGGAAGTGTCATGAGGTTATATTTGAAGTGCTTGCTAATAACATCTACTTACAGAAGAATTCACTTTTAAAACTCTTGAAAGCTAAATGCTCACTATTAAATAGGCAGTTAGTGGACAAGAATATAAGCCTTTAGGTTTCCGAGGTGTCTCTGGCTTCAGGCCACTTAACATTGGTCTGTTTGTTGAGTATTGCTGTAAATGTTGTTCTGGTCAATTAGAATAAATAAAGTTTGGCAATGTGAGCTGCCACTTGTTTTAGTTTTCTTCCCATTTGCCCTGTAAAGCTACTTGATTGTGTTTTTGTTCAAGCTTAGCTTTTTTATCACACTCTTCTAACATGACACTGTACTGACAGTTACACTGCCATTAAAACCAGTTGACTTACTCTGTATCAGGAGATTGGAGACCACTGCTTGACATTTGGATGAAAATTCAATCATTAATCAATCATTTGTTGATTTCAGCTCTGGTGTTTTGCATGTTCATGCCCAAGAATACTTTGCATCCACTTGAAGCAAATCAATAAGGAACATTCAGCAGTGGCCACGATATGGTCATTCATACTTACTATGAGCTAAAATGTCAATAGCCCCAATAGTCACTATTCTATGAATTGAGTGTCTTTAAAATATGGAAGTGAAACATGCCAAATCAATAAGATTTAGTATTTTTCATTGGCTGGACCACTTATGAATCAAACCATCTCTCGATTCAGGGCCTGAACACTGAACACCCATTATTTCAGATAACTGTCAGATAAAGCCCCAGTGACCTACGAGCAGTGTCTCCCCTGCCTGTGGAAGTGAGGAGATATGAAGTGAGGGCTCATGCTTATCTTTTCATAAATGCTTCTAGTCACAATGTGGGGATGGAAACTAGCAGTCACAAGGCCAGACAGACACAAGTCCGGCGGCCAGTAAGAGGACGCATTGGCAGAGAAGGAAGTTACACTCCGAGAAGACCTGTGTTCAGCTCGCTACCGTAATTTAAATTCTCTTTGATTGAACAGTCTTGAGCATTTTTTCTTGGACTGTCTCAATTATTTAGACAATGAAACTGTAGTATGCCCAAATGCTAGCTAGGACTACAGCATAGTACCGGCACTTAAGCTGCCATCCCATTTTAATATCTCCATCAGCTTACCTGTCAGCCCTCAGGAACTGCAAATAGCGCTGTCCTAAAGCATTATGTCATCTAGGTAGGCAGATCAGGGGTGTGAGGGTGTGTGTGTGAGACATTAGCACATGTCAGGTGCCGTGCATAACCTTAGCAGAGCTAATAGCTACAGAGGGCCGAGGGCGGCACTGCCTTCCCCCTGGTGCCCAGCAAGCAAAGGAAGTAGCCTTTAACCATTCCCCCACTAGCACATCAAGGGAGGCTTCTCCACTGAATTGGGTTTACACCAAACAGTGTAGACCCATTGATTAGAGGACAGGGTTCCAAGCCTCATGGGAATACAGACCATCATTGTACATCTTTCACTCTGTCCCGATCTGCCACACTTGTACAGTGTGTGTTGTCCTTCTGAAGTCGTAATTTAGACAATTTTCTTTTTGTCCTCTTTTCCTAAATACCAACAATGATTTGACCTGAGGAATGATTATTACGCTACACTTAAGGAGTTGATATAGTCCTCTAGATATATGTTGTACTTTATACCACCTCCTCTAGTCCGTGTCTTTAATAGGACAACTCATGGTATGGAATGACTGCGGGAGGCTGCTGCACTGTCCCAAACAAAACAAAAGCTGCAGGTCGTGTTTCTCTTCATTACGGCTATTCTTTGGCAAGAACAAAGTTCATATCCTAGACTACTCCATTTATCCTCCACTAGCCAGTCTGGGGCTGGTAAAAACCTTGTACAGCCTCCACTGCCATTTTTAGTATGAATTTGATCCAAAAGGAATGTAACTGCTTTGCATGTACTCAGGCGATGAGAAGATCAAAGTCTCGTCGGTAGATGGAATAAAGTGAATAGAGTCTGTGCAGTATTTCAGCTTCATGATTAGGGAATGTTGCATTAAATATACGCCTAAAGGCCAAACAGAGACAGTGTATCCCAACGAGTTGATAGCAATTTAAAAAATGACTATTCATTTAGGTTTAACCTAATCTCAGATCAAGAAGATCGACAATGCTATAGCCAAACTTCTGGAGGGAGACTGCACAGCGCCTGGGCCGGGATTACGCAGCGTTTCCTTGGCGTATTCTTTCGAAAAATAAATGTATTCGCGATTGCAAGATGGAGGTTTCAGAAGACGGTTTAATGGATGGACGGATTTTGAAAGTAAAAAAACCCAAAAAGGTCACCTCCCGCTCCCGCTCAACCTGTGATTGAGGGCAAGATGTTTTCCCCGAACCAAGCACTGAAGACATGCCCTGCTTGATCAGCAATGAGCCGGGTGTGGTCTAAAATGGTCTGAATGGGCTCATACAGAGGCAGGCACAGTCAACTCTAAACTGATATTCTCACAGCGCATTTCACTCACTAATAGCTGACAGATGACAATGCAATTTCAAACAAGTTACACTCAAATTATAGCTCTCAAATCTTACCTACAGCCCCTTTTAGGGTGTTATTGCTGAATTCTGATTATTTGGCTTAGATCTTTAGATCACATTTCCATTTGTTACCTTTATATCTGACATATAGACAAAAAACATATTCCTGCATGTGAACACGGTCTTACATGACATTGCATCACAACAGATGTTCGGTATGTATGGTGTCGTTTATATTCTTCAGGAAGGTAGGGAACTGAAAAGCTTGACATCTTGTTCAAATAACATGCCGCAAAAGAACAACCGACAACATTCGTGGTGTTTTCACCAATATCTTGAGATGAAAGTCAGAAGAAGATGAAACGTCTCCAGAGTTAACCCTGAAGGATGGTGGTCTGTGCATTAGCTTTCAGAAGCATTTAATAGATCAGAGTGTAGGTGGAAGGTAACGGTTGGAAACCCCATCAACCCCCAAATCTTCCCCACCATCCAGTACTCTGTTTCCAAGTTCTAATTGAAAACATTGTGCTAAAAAGTATGACGTGGCTCTGACATTCAGCCACCCTCCTGAGGGAGCTGGGTCACGGTTTTGGGTTAGATGGCCATGGCTTGGATGTAGCGAAGGCCTTCTTTCTCAGATCTGACCAAACCCTGGAGGGGATTTTAACAAGATGGACATAACTGTAGCTGTCAGCTGATGTTGTGTGTGTTTGTGTGTGTTTTCAAACAAGTTTTGGTAAGTTTGATAAAGGTCTTGAATCTTGAAAGTTTAATATTGATCCTGCGTCATTCACCAGTGCGTCTCCTTCAAATTAGCTCCAGCTATGCCGCCGGGCAACATTATTACTTTGAAGACTCCTTCTGACTCTTGAAGGAAGTTCATTATGTTAATGGAATATGTGCCTGGTGCCTGCTGCTGACCTTTACACATTGGTTTTTAGCTTATCCAATTTCAAGTTGCTCTATAGATGACGTTTACAGAGCTCCCAGTGAGGATGTTACTGAATTAATCTTTCATCATCATCCGATGAGCGAGGATTCCCTCCCACTCTCGTACTGGCTGTCATGCATAACCCTTACATTCAATTAATAGAAACCCCCCCATCACTCCTCTGGTGTCGCTGACCTTCCACTCACACACTCTCTCATTAATTCCGGTGGAACTGTCATCATTGTCATCATCCATTCACCTCTTTCTCTATTCCCTCTCTTTCTGTCCATTTATTTTACATACACACACACACACACACACACACACACACACACACACACACACACACACACACACACACACACACACA